>JADRCD010210193.1:0-17766 GCA_019843815.1 Montemys delectorum | reverse complement strand
GAGAGAGAGAGAGAGAGAGAGAGAGAGAGAGAGAGAGAGAGAGAGAGAGAGAGAGAAAGAGAGAGAGGCTTCGTGTGTGGCCCTGGCTAGTTGGTTTTGAACTCAGAAATGCACCTGCCTCTGCCTTCTGAATGTTGGAACTGTTCCCCACCATATCCAGTAACTTTGGAGGGCTTGGGGAGAGGAGGAATACATTTATTTGTTTTAGTTATGTGTTTGTACCTCAGTGCATGTGTGGAGGTCAACTTATAGAAGTCGATTGTTCATGTCTTTAATCCCAGCACTTGGAGGCAGTGGCAGGTAGATTTCCAGCCTTGTCTAAATAGTGAGTTCCAGGACAGCCAAGACTACACACAGAAACCCTGTCTGGAAAAACAACAAAAAAGTTGGTTGTGTCCTTCTACCACATGTGTTCCAAAAATGGAAATCAAATGAACTCAAGTTGTCAGGCCTTCACCCAGAGTCTTTCGGAACTCACTCCCTAGGCTGGCCAAGTTGGCCAGTGCTCAGGGATCCCCCTCTCCCAACGCAAATGTCACAGGCGCACACCACCCCCAACTTTTCTATGGAAGGAAGGAATTTAACTGACTGATCTTTCTCTCCAGCCTAACAGAGATTAAGTCTTGAGTATTCACAACAGGCATTAAATATCCTCTTAAAATATTAACAACTTTTCCTATGCTATTTTCATTTGCCATTTTCTCTTTTTAGTGTGTGTATGTGTTGTATGGGTGGGCGTGCCTACCGGACTGCTTGTATATGCACCATGTGTGTAGAGGCCAGAAGAGGGTATTGGATCCCTCGGAACTGTAGATTGTGGCAGTTGAAAGCAACCTGATATGTGTAACTGGTCTTTGCTACCTTGTGGGTTCTTTTTCCCACCCTTTATTCTACCCCAGGTTTTACCCCCTATTACTAGATAGGAGAGAAAGGATAAAAGGGAGAAAGATTCTTTTTTTTTTTTTTTTTTTGGTTTTTTTTTTTTTTGGTTTTTTGGTTTTTTGAAACAGGATTTCTCTGTGTAGCCCTGGCTGTCCTGTCCTGGAACTCACTCTGTAGACCAGGCTGGCCTCGAACTCAGAAATCCACCTGCCTCTGCCTCCCAAGTGCTGGGATTAAAGGCGTGTGTGCCAGCACCGCCCGGAGAGAAAGATTCTTGAATCTAATTTCTTTCCTTTTTTTTTTTCTTTGAAAATGACTACTTACAAACTGTAACCAACACCCCACCCCAACCCCACCAAATGACTACCAACCCCTGCCTCTCAGGCCCCTACCATTTATATATAACCTCTGAAAAGCTCCCAGAATTACAGCTATCACACACTCACAGACACTATCAGCATCTGGCAAAACCATGCCTCTGCTAGAGCACCAGGCAAATCACAGTCAGCTGCTGAGAACAGTCCCAATCCCCACACCTAGGACTAAAAAGAAAACACTTATATTTCTGTGCTTTTAAAGAAATCAAAGTTCAGAATTGTCACTACAGATACGGCATGAACCTGAGCTCTCTGCAAGAGCAGCAACCACTCTTAGATGTTTATTGCTGTCAAACTTGACAAGATTTTGATCCCTAGAATCTGCATGAGAGAACTGACTCCCCCATTTGTACTCTGCCCTCTGCACCCATGCCACAACTAATATTCCCTCTCCCCCAAATAAATACATAAATAAAATTAAACACACACACACATACACACACACACACACACACACACACACACACTCTGACAGCCAAGATCCATAGACTACCTTTTGTTACTTAGCTTCCATTCTTGATTTATTTTTTTGGGAGGAGGGGGCCTGGAGCTCAAAATTTCTTTCAGACCACCAGTCTTTACATTTCAGATCTGTCCATCTGACTTTAATCCTACACAAAGTGGTCAAACCTTTAGTTTATGGCAGGGTGACTCCCTTCAGGAATATTGTGCATCAAAGATATAAACATAGCTTGGAAGATACAAAGGTGGAATGGGTGGTAGAAGATACTTGTGCCTAATACTGTGCTGGGTCATCATCACCTAGGCAAAGAGTGGCTTCAAGGGTATGCAGAACCTGCTCATGATTAAGGTAAGACCACCCAGGGTAAACTCCCCACCCACAGATAATTCTCACATGAGGTGGTACCCCAGCCCACATGTGCATCCCTTCACAGGATAGAGACTCTGGCCTGCAGAGGGGGGGCTCCCTGAGAACCCCAAGCCTCACCAGCCGCTCAGATCGTCTGCAGCAGCGGCTGCCTATTAGCCAGCACTTTGGACAGGTGAGGATGCCCACTGTCTACCCCACATAGCAGATTCTTCACAAATCCTGCATTTGTCCCCATTGTTCACCAAACTACGTCCCCTTGTTGAAGTTCAAATGTAGTTCACTCACTATACAGCCAAGGATGGGTTTGAACTCCTGATCCACCACACCCAGTTTAAATGGTGCTAGGGATCAAACCCAGGACACTGTGCATGCTAGGCAAGATCTGTACTAACCAAGTTACATTCTCCCAACCCCTTGGTTGGGGACTTTTTTGTATTTTTTTAGACCAAACTGGTCTAGAACTCAGAGACCCACCCCAGCCCTTGGTTTTAGAGGAATCTCACTATATAGCCAGCCAGGACTTGAACTTGCAATGATCCTCCTGCCTCAGGCTTGAATGTAGAGACAATAGACACGCAGTGGCATGTCCAATGCTCTTTCCAATTCAAGCTGGAAAGCCCCAGCCTGGATTCAAAAGTTCCTCAAGCTCCTCTCATTTCTTTCTCCCTTATCTTTTTCAGAACAGGCCCCTCCGCCCTAGCAGGAGATTCAAGACTGATGGGGGACCTTCTGAATCCCTGCAGAAGAGGTAAGAATTGAAGCAGATCAAAGTTGGAGGTGCAAGGATCACAACTAATGAGGGGTGTCTTCTAGACTCTGGAGACAAAGCCCATGATGTCAATTCTCAATCCAGGAGCCCCACCTTGAGCCCTGGGGACACTCAGAATCCCTGGGCAGAGGACACTCTAGATGGCAGCTTTCTGGGGTCCGGAGAAGAGCTGGATCTACTGAGTGAGATTCTAGACAGTTTGAGTGTGGAAACCAAGAGTGGTGAGGGGCTGAGAGCCAGCCAGAGCTTGGACTGCTATCAGCAAGGGGCGCCAGAGAGCTGCTCCAGCTTGGTGAGAGCCTCCCCCCACTTCCCCCCCCCCCCTGCCCACCCTCTCCCCACCTGTCAGCTTCTACCCCATCTGACATCAACCATACCCTCCATCCTGCTGTGCCCAGCCTGACATCCCAGTGGGGTTACCATGGCAACTGGAAGGAGACAAGAGATCCCAGGATCCTCAGCCTTGGTCCCTGCCTGGTGACCTATCACTTCTGCAAGATACCCCATTTTCAGAGGTTGTAAGCTACTCAAAGAACTCCTGTTCTCAGCCACCCTCAGCCACTTCAGCAGAGCCCCCCAGCCAAGGGGACCCTGGGCTCTCTCTCAGCAAGCTGGATCCTACACCCTCACAAAGCCCTTGCTCCAGGCTCCTCAGAGTCCCCACTCAGCCCAGTCCTCCAAAAAGCCCCCAACTTCTTGTCTCCACAGAGCCCAACTCTGATGCTATATGGAAATTACAATCCATTCCATCTCCCCCACACTCCCATTCTGCAGAGAACCCCACAAACCAGCCTCCCCAGGTCCTGCTGGGCCAGGCTTGTATACAACCCCTCGAGGAGCTGGGAGCTCCTACATCTTATGTCTCTCATGTAAGCAAGCAGCAAAGGCCCCTGGACAGGCAACCTCGAGTTGCTGATCTGAAGAAGTGTTTTGAAAACTAAGATTAGCAGTGTGAGGGGTTCCCAACTCTCAATAAAGCTGACTTTTTTTCCTTGATAAATTTATCTGGGGCTTTCTGTCAGCCCAGAAACCTACTACATCCACCACTCCAAGTGACCTCTAAGCATCTCTAAGGTTCATCTGAAGGCTCTTACCCCAACTTCCTGCCCATTAGAACCCCAAAGAGCTGACAGTTAAAATCTTTTTTTTTCATTTATCTAAGCTAATGTTCCCACAAGCCAGAAAACAAAAACAAAAACAAAAAAACCTTTATTGTACCTATCAGTTTCATATAAATATATAAAAAGTGAGCAGGCCCATCCTCCTTGCCCTCAAAGTCTATGTCTTTGAAGAACTTTCTGCCCTTCTATTTGTAAGCATTGGGTGAGTCTGATTGCCCAAAGTGGGCGTTGCCTTCCCACAAGGTCACACAGCAAGGAAGGGAAGGTGGATGACAGGGAAGGAGGGGAGGAGCTAGATGGGCAGGCAGCCCCACACTGGCTCCTTGGAGTCCTGGGGGGCCCGGACCTCCGCTGCTGCGTGGGAAAACTGAAAGAAAGGACAGGAGGTTTGTTGGGCCTGCAGTCACAGTAGGAGACACAGCAAAGGCAAGATCATATGAGGTAAATGGTGAGGCAGTAAGGTCCCCCCCACCGCCCCAGCACCCCTAGTTTCATGCAGAGCCAAGCAGAGGTAGCATGCTGCATAGCCCACCAGCTGGATGCCCCAGAGTTCTCCAACCCAAGTCCTCCTGAGTCATCAGAGGCTGGCATGTCTCCGAGGTGGCTGCTGAGTGGCAGGGCGTGCCAAGGCAGTCCTGGGCGTTGGTAGTGATGATGGCCTATGGCCGACACCCCTGTGTTCAGATGAGCCGCTCCTCTGGAGGCAGCTTGAGGTTGGGGGGTGGTGGAGCACGGGCACCCACCTGCTCCTCACTGCTGGGCCGGTAGGTGCCCTCTGTCTGCCGCTTTTCTCGAAGTTTTCGCATTAGCAGGAACAGCCCCACTGCTATGAGCAGGACTCCCAGAATGGAAAAGACCACAGTGATGGCTACAATAGCCTCTGAAGACTGTAAAGAGAAGGGGAGTGGACAGGTGTGACCAATTGCATGGAGTCACCCCACCTAGGTCACCCACCAGGCTCTTGTCACCCTGTCTGCTTTCTGGGTGGAGTTTCGGGCTGTTTTCAAACTGAGAAACAACCTCCTTCGGCACCTCTCACACTGGTGCCCAGTACCTCTGTCCTGTCCCCTCCACACTGGGTGTCTGAGGCTCTGCCAGATACAAATCTTTTGGTTTTCCTTCTTTTTTTCTGTCTGTCTTTTGTGTTGTTTGTTTGTTTGTTGTTTGTTCAAAGTCTCCTAGAATCTTGAACTTACCAAATAGCTAAGTTCCTCTTCCTCCCCCTCTTCCTCCTCCTCTTCCACAAAGCTGGTACTGGGAATACAGGTGTGTGCCACCACACCTAGAATTTTTATTGTCACATGGTCTTATCTATACCCCAGGCTGTTCTTAAATTGTGGCAATCCTCCTGCCTCAGCCTCCTGAGTCCTAGGATGACCAGTATGTATCATCATGCCCATCAGGCAAGACACAGTTTGTGTTTGGTTTTGAGACAGGATCTCATGGTAGCCCTGGCTAGCCTGGAATTCACTATGTAGACCAGGCTGGCCTTGAACTCCACCTGCCTCTCTCTCTTCCAGGAGTGTATATGTTACCACACCCAGCAAGACACAATTTTCTTGTCCACTGTTATAGAGAGGTCTTGCTACATTCTATCTAGGACACAGAAGTTCCATTGCTGTGGCTTTGTGGGTAGAGTGCTTGCCTGGCATACACAAAACCCTGGGTTTGACTCCCAGCATCCCATGGACCCAGCATGATGGTAGACACATGTTAACTCAGCAATGAGAAAGGCAGAAGGATCCTGAAGCCAAGGTCATCTGACTACAGAGGAAGATTGAGGCCAGCCTGAGCTACACTAGACCCCATAAAAAAAATCAAAAGTCAGGGCATATGCCTAGCACATGGCCTTTTAATAGTAATGTCTGTCCACTTGTCCCAGTACTCTGGTCTCACACACCAGCTCTTCCTTCTTCTACCTTCCCAACTCACCAGGCCCCCGTTGGACCCATCGCCTGGGGATTGAGTTGTGCTATTTGTGAAAGGGTCCAGTGCTGTGGAACAGAAAGAGAAAAAAAAATCCATGCTGGGGTCTTCTCCACTAGGCCTCATTCACGCACCACTCAGCCAGGCACCACTCACACACCACTCAGCCAGGCACCACTCACACACCACTCAGCCAGGCACCACTCACACACCACTCAGCCAGGCCTCACTCACACACCACTCAGCCAGACCTGGCAAAATTCCTTCCAAAGTCTCCAGCTAGAATAGAGGCAGCCAGCACAGCCAGGCCACCCACTCCACCGTCACCCAGAGCCACCATTGTTAGCCTATTAGAATAGATGGCTTCCAGAACAGTGTTCCCTCCACATCGCTCTGGCCCAGAACCCTTAAGGACCTGGGCGGGGCTCAACCTTTCCCAGGAGTGTGTGACTCACAAGGCCCCCCCACCCCCTGGCTCCCGAAACTGGAACCAGAGAGACTAAAGGAAGAAGGTCTGACTGGGTCCACACCTACGTAGGGCCAGCCCTATCAGCTGGGCCTTCAGGCCTCCTCCAGGTCCCCCTGGTGCTTAAGACTCTCAACTATGCAGACTCAGGTGCCCCCCCCCCCCCCCCCCCCCCCCTCCGGGCTCTGCCCAACAACCCCCAGCTCCTAAATTCCACAAGACTTAAGGACTCAGGAATTCTGGGATGCGGGTACGGAGCGTGCAGAAAAACGTGGGTTCGAGCCCCAGCAACGTTAAAAAAAAAGAAAAAAGAAAAAATAAGTTCGGAGGTCAGCTAAACTAATTTGAAGTTCAGCCCTGATGCTTTCAAACTCGGTCCCCAAACGCATTCCAAGCTCATTCCTCAGACCTTTCGCCCTCTGGATCGCAAATGCCCGGCACTTCTGAGTTCAACCCGGGAACCCTCCTCCCACCCGAGCGCCGCCCCGGACGGTACCTACTTGTTTGACTCCAGCCGGAGGGCAGCGTCGGCAAGCCAAACGCCAAGAGCAGCCCCAGGCCCGGGGTCGCCATGAGTTTAGGCGACGAGTTGGTGGCGCCAAGGACAGGACTCCCCCAGAGCGCCAATTCCTACCGCATCTTGGGTCGAGGAGGGCACCTGCGACCCAGGACCTGGAGACCAGACCAGGGGGAGAGGGCGCAGCATGGGGTGAGGACCTGGACTCTCAAGCCCGGGCCCCAGCGACAGGCCATCCAGTCTTGGAGTGCGCTCCCCGCCCTCGGCGCCAAGGGTCAGAGATTAAAGATTAACTCCCCGACCGCATTCTTGGGCCGGGGACAGGGAAGGAGGAGGTGGGGACAGGGCAGGCTGCGCGCCCTGCCTCCCTACCTGACTCAGGCGTCTGAGAGGGATTCGCTCAAGTTCCCAATCCCGGGTTCCCAGCTGGAACCCCGAGTCTCTGTCCTTCACCGGGTCGCTCCAGATCCCACCCGCCCCGCCCGCTCACGTGACCCGGAAAGTTTAGTCACCCACCTGGGCAAAGAGCGCACTTCCGGCTTGTGCACCTGAGCCCGGCTGAGAGGGGCGGGGCGAAGAGGGCGGGGCCGCGCCGCCAGAGCACCTGCAACGCGAACCCCTGTGCGACCCGGAGCAACGCAAACGGCAGAAGCGAGCGGAGCCGGGGTAAGGACTGCACAGCTGGGGTCCCTCGGCACAGGTGTGCGTACGCGGGGGCGTGGCGACACTCCAGAAAGATACACACTTGGAAGGGGCGGGCTCCGATGGGTAACACTGAAGAATTCACACCTGAAGTCAGACCCGATAATGCTAACCTGTATCCCAGACGTATTCTGGAGGCTGAGGCGGGAGGGTCCCAAGTTCAAGGCCAGCCTGAGCAAACCCTATTTCAAAAGTAAAAGGGCTGGGAGCATGGCTCAGGACCAGAACCCCCTAAAATCACCTAGTGAAAGTCGCCGCCAAGAATGTCTTAGTGATTGGATCGCACCTTACTCGGCCATGAATTCCTCCTTAGCATGCCTGAGACCCCAGCTCCCATTTTTCATCCCATAATCAATCAACCAACCAACCTGTACAGGACTAGTTTTGTAGAAAGATACACACGTGGGCTTGTAGTCAGAGTATAATCAGAACATCGGCTTGCAATTACACCTGTGCGGTAAAAGAAGACCCCTGGACAAAGCACTTGTGCAGAATCTCGCCCAGCTTAACGGAAGGCCTGTGTCCACACTGAAGAACATCTGTCTGACGTCCACCGGTCAGGGAAGTGTCTGTGAGAAGGCATGGACTTGGGGCGTCTTTGCGCAGAAGTAGCTATGTCCCACGGCATCCACAAAGAAACACTTATGCATGGAAACATCCTGTAGCTGGTAGAGAGGTGGGGTGGGACTTTCACCTGTTCGCCACACACGTATGGGCACAGCCCGGGAGGGAACCACATGACCTCTGGATGTGTCTTTGGGTAAAAGGTGGTCATGAGCCGGATATGATGGCACGCGATTGCCATCCCAGCAATTGGGAATCTGAAGCAGGCAAACTGCTGCACATTCAAGGCCAGGTAGGCTACAGAGAACTCGACTCAAAAGAACAATAGCAACAACAAATAGTCACAGAGTTGAAGCTGGTCAGTGGCTAGATCGGCTGTCTAGCACATACAAAGCACTGCGACACCCATCGTAGTGGCAAAACGCCTTAGATCCCAGCAGAAACAGGTGGAGTTCTGTGAGTTCCAGATCAGCCCGGTCTACACAGTGACTTCCATGGCTACATAGCTAGACTGTGTCTTTGAAAAAGAAAAAAAAACTAAGAATAAATAAAAGAGGTCGTCCCTTCCTAGGAGTGGTGGTTTAAAATCTGTTTAAATCTCTGCTCTGGCCCTAAATGGGAATCCAGACTAAGATATGAAGCTTTTGCTTTCTCCACTGTAGCGTGAGAAAAGCTAGTGCCACCTACCTACCTCACAGGGTTTGGGCAGATTGGGTGCTGAGCAGCGAGTGACAGGCTCTGGCATGCGCAACGCACTCAATGTTAGCTATTACTTATTATTCGCGGTCAAACGGGCGCCTTTCCCCCTGACGGTGAGACGAGAAACTGCACCCGAGATTTGTGGGTGGGACCTCAGCAGGTGCAACCATAGTCACCCACTGAGGCCCCGCCTCCAGAGCCCCTCCTCCTGATCGTTATCCTTAGTGGCGCCGGAGATACTGGTCCCGGACTCCCTTTCCAGTCAGGTCTGCAGAGAGCAGCCTTCTGAGAGTCTGAGTGGAGTCACGGCCCCTTTAAGAACGCCGAGAGGACTTGCGGGCTGCCTGACTGGAGGCTGCGGCCGGTCGACCTGGAAGCCCCGCCCACGTGGAGCGGACCGGCGCGTCTGACCAATAAGGATTTAACTTTGCAGCCCCGCCGCTCGTTGACCTTGCGTTTCTCTCTCTAAGTGTCACCAAGAAAAGGAGGCGCGCGGGCGGAATGAAGTGTTGGGGAGGGAGCCCACACCTCTCTGTTGATCTGCTGTTTCTGTCATCGATTGGGGAATCTGAGTAGATCAGGAGGGCGAAAGAAGCTTTTAAACTGATTCAGAATTCTTGCGTAGTCCTGGGAGAAGCAAAAACTTGAATTTCTGATAAGGGATCCGTAGGAGAGGAAGGTGTAAATGGACGAGATTACAAATCCAAGTCCTGACAATTCCCTACCAAAACCCTTTAAGGAAAAAGAGTAAACTGAGGCAAGCAGAGTAGAGTACTAAGACGGTTGCCTCTCCTACCGTTCCAGAAATGCGCTGTCAGATGTGCAAAACCAGAGCCTCTTAGAATGCTTCCCACGCCCCCTGCTCCGCCCCCAGCCCCCTCCCCCAAGTAAAGCGGGTCGGAGGAGGAGACCGAGTTCTGGCGCGGGCGGGGACGACTAGCATTTATCACTTCCAGCAAGTGCCGGAGCTCGGCCCCGCACAGAAGAGGCTACGGTGCGGGTGGGCGCGGGCGCTGGCCTTGTAGGGACCCCGGGGGGGAGGGGGAGCCAGAAAGCCCCCGCCGAGGCCGTCGCTGCGGGGCCTCCCCTCCCCCCTGGGCAGGCGCCATGCGGGGGGGCTCAGGCGACGCGGAGCGGCGGCAGCGCTGGGGTCGCCTGTTCGAGGAACTAGACAGCAACAAGGACGGCCGCGTGGACGTGCACGAGTTGCGCCAGGGGCTGGCCAGGCTGGGGAGGGGCGATCCGGACCGTGCACAGAAGGTACTATGGGCAGCGACTCCCCGCGGCAGGATCCGCCCGCGCCCTAACCGGTGCCCCTTAACGCCGGGGCTGCAGCAACCACATGCTACCTGTTGGCTGGACCCCACCGCCTCTGTCTAGGCTCCCTTCCCTCTGTCCACCCGCGTCTGGCCTGACGTCGTCGCGAGACAAGGCTGCTAGGGCTCCGGGCCTGCAGCGGCTGCGGCTGCCAGGACCCAGCGGCTCCTCCCCCTCCCCCGCAGGGCTGTGGGATGCCTACTGGGGGGGGGGGGGGGGGGCCCTGCAGAGCGGACGCTTTCCCCTCCTCAGCCGGGAGCCAAACCCTCCGCTGCTCTGCGCACGATCCGAGGGGTGATCCTCTCCCACCTGCAGTTACCACAACTTCCCCGTCCTGATGGAGCACACACTGAGCCCCCAGGCAGCTCTCCTAGTCTCTTATTTACATTTGCTGCCAGCGCTTTCCTGGACCTGGCCAGTTGCCCTAGGCCGCTCCAGCTAGGGATTCAGTCCATCTGAGGCCACTCTTCCTCTACTGGGAAGGAATTTGAGGTGGGGGTGCAGTTAAGCGGTAAAGCGCTTTCCTAGCATGTGTAAAGGCCCTAGGTTCCAGGCCCAGTATGGGAGGTGGCAGTGGGGAGCAGCAAAAACTGCCTCCCCCTCCCCCCCTCTCCCCCCCCCCCCGCCAGGCAGAGGTGGCACACGCCTTTAATCCCAGCACTTGGGAGGCAGAGACAGTCGGATTTCTGAGTTCGAGAGCAGCCTGGTCTACAGAGTGAGTTCCACGACAGCCAGGGCTACACAGAGAAACCCTGTGGGGAGGAGGGGAGAACCTGGCCCCTTCTCTATGTGACAGGTGTCTCTCACATGGAGCCCCAGCCTTCCCTAAAACAGACCTATTGCATTTTTGTTGACCTTGAGTCTAAGGTCCAACCCAACTTTTGGATAGGAATATAGAGGCCCTGTGGCTGTTGGGCCTTATATGAACCAGGACTGTTTCTGGCAGGACAATCCCCACACGCACACCCCTCAACAAGATTGCCAAGGAGATATAGGATTTTATAAGAAAAAGCTGGGTGAGCAGGTTTGGGAAACAAGGTAATGAAAGAGAATCAGAGTTCAATGTCTTCTATAGTACAGAGAATTTGAGGCTAGCCTGGGCTACATGAGACAGGTGTCTCAAAATGACAAAAAGTGCCACTAGGTTGCCACTTCCCAGTTCTATGACCTTGAATTGACTGCCTCTGTGACTCTGTAGAGTCCTCCCTCGAGCCTACCAACTGAGACAACAAGCAAATTCTTACTGTGGCCTAGGGTATCTTGCTGCAAAGGGGGCTAACAGACTACAGAGGTGAACCCTCCTGCTCCCTTCCATGAGGAACTGGGGCTCTGAGTTCCTGAGGCATATTCTAGCTGACTTTCTCACACACACCCTGTGGGGGTACAGTCTGCTGGAGTCCCTTGTGTCCCATTTTTTCTCTGCTAGGGCATCTCCTCTGATTGGGACGCTGATCCAGATGGTGGCCTCAGCCTGGAGGAGTTTACTCGATACCTGCAAGAACGGGAGCAGCGCCTTCTGCTCATGTTTCACAGCCTTGACCAGAACCAAGATGGTGAGATGGGCCCTAGGCTAGGGAATGGACAAGTGGGTTAGAACCCAAAGCGCTTGGGGATTGGAGAGGGCTGCTTCTGACTCATGCACTATTTTGGGAGTTCTCCACTGGCCCATCCTACCTCCTCTCTCTACCCTTACATGTTTCTTTTCAGACAGTACAGTAGGTTCAGAGACCCTCAGATACAAGAATCGCCCTTCATCAAGTGTCTTCTAGGTTCCTTAAGTATCCCCTTAAAGTTGGAGAGAGATCAGGGGGTAAAGTGCTTGCCACAAAACTACAAGTTCCTGAACTCAGTCCCTAGTTCCCATGAAAAAGCTGGATGCAGAGGTACATGCCTGGAAGCCCATCCCTGGAGAGGAAGAGATGAAAAAGTGAATAATAATCAAATATTACTTTAGTCCCCTGTAACCTAGATTCCTCTGTGATCACCCCTGAACTCACTCATTCACTCCTAGAATAGAGAACTCTCCAGTGTCATCCAGTTTCAACCCTGAGCAGACCCCACAACCTTATAAAAACCTCTCTCCTTACCGTGATGGCAAACAGCTCTGATCCCAGCACTGAGGAGGCAGAGGGGCAGGCAGATGTCTGAGTTTGAGGCCAGCCTGGTCTATAGAGGAGGCTACACAGAAAAACCCTGTCTCAAAGGGGAGGGGGAGGAGTCTCCCTCATAGACTGAGGAGCTGACTCTGTCAGAGAGGTACCTGAGTTCAAGCCCCAGCACCTGTGTTAAAAAGCTGGGTATGGCGGTGCCTACCTGTGACCCAGTACCCGTGAGGTGGAGACTGAGGGTGGTGAGGTGGATATTAGGGTTCAACTTCCAGATAAGTCAGTGAACTCCAGGTTCAGAGAGAGACTCTGTCTCAAAAGAAAGATGGAGCCGGGCAGTGGTGGCGCACGCCTTTAATCCCAGCACTTGGGAGGCAGAGGCAGGCAGATTTCTGAGTTTGAGGCCAGCCTGGTCTACAGAGTGAGTTCCAGGACAGCCAGGGCTACACAGAGAAACCCTGTCTCGAAACCCCCCGCCCCCACCACCACACACACACACACAAAAGAAAGAAAGATGGAGAAAGACTGAAGCCAGCCATCAACCTCTGGCCTCCTCATGCACACATACACAGAAGCATACACAGGGCTTCTGGATCTCTCAGTCCAGCCTGTGGTTTGGGTGTCTCCTGGGGCTCCCCTTTTCCAGGTCACATTGATGTCTCTGAGATTCAGCAGAGCTTCCGAGCACTAGGCATCTCCATCTCCCTGGAACAAGCAGAGAAAATCCTACACAGGTGAGTTCCTGGCGCTTGGAGTCCTTGGAGTCTCACTCACCCCGTCTCCACCCTACCCCCACCCTACCCCGATCCTGCCAGACAGCACTGTCCTCTGAGCCCCAGACTGGGTTGACAGGGAGGTCAGGGATGAAAAGTTCGACTTTGGAGTCAAACAGATCTTAGGCTAGTGGACTGACAACCCTGTCTGGCCCTGAAAAAGACAGGTAATACAGCTACCCCCATAGGGTTGGTCTGAAGGATTTACACATGGGAGCCAGCCAATGCGACTAGACCACACCTGAAGCCTGAAGCCTGAACCTGTCATTCTAGCACTTGGGAGGCCAAGGCAGGAGGATTGCCATAAGTTTGAGGACAACTTGGACTACAGAATGAGACTTGAGCGGAAAAAAAAAAAAAAAAATCCCCAAAAGACAGGCAGGTGAGGCTGGCAAGGTGTAGGCAAGGGCACTTGTCCCTCAATCCTGATGAAGACAGTTTGATCCTCAAAACCCGAGAGGTTGGAAGGTGAGAATCAACCCCAGCAGGTTGTCCTCTGAGCACTCCATGCAAGCCGTGGCACATGTGAGCACTCACATACACCACCTTTGTCTTCAGACAGGATGGCACAGCCCTGTAATCAGCACTAAGGAGGCTGAGGTGGAAGGATTGCGATGAGGCCCACGCCAGCTTGGACAACAGAGGAATAGCCTGACTCCATGAAACAAAACGGGGCTAGGGAAAAAAATAGCTTAGCAGTTAAGAGCATGTATGATTCTTCTAGCAAAGCTTGATTCCCAGCACCCAAGGCAGGTGGCTCACAGCACCTGTAACTACAGCTTCAGAGGACTGAACCCCTGGAGCCTCACAAGCCAACACACACACACCGCATACACACGATTTAAAATAAAAATATATTTTAAAGCTGTAAAGTGCTTTAGCCAGGTAACACATAGAAAACTAATGCAGAAGGATTGCCATGAGTTTGAGGCCAACCTGGTCTCCAGAGTCAGACCCTTCCCCACCCCAAACAGTCATGGGGATGTCCTAGCACCCAGGAGCTAAGGCAGAAGGATTGCTGGGAATTCTAAGCCAGACTGGACTTTAGAGTGACACTCTGACTCAGATAGGCCAGTGCTATAGAATGGCAGTGAATTCTATGTTCCCCAAATCCATGAAGGCTAGTAGCAACCACCTCCTCCAGCCCAGACACTGAACCTGTGCCAACCTTACCTCCAGCATGGACCGCGATGGCACCATGACCATTGATTGGCAGGAATGGCGAGACCACTTTCTGCTGCACTCGCTGGAGAATGTGGAGGATGTCCTGTATTTCTGGAAGCACTCTACAGTAAGTTGGTTGCCACCTACAGGGTGAGGGCTAGCTCCAGCTTCTCCCCAGGGCTCAGAAGTTCTCGGCCAAGACTCTAGAGGTGTTGTCAGTATCTGGGGGCTCTCTCAATGAAGCCCCGTGCCTTTATTGTTCCATCTGGGGTTCAGGAGCCTGGTAACCACCGAGGGACACATCTGCTACCTGCTCAGAACCCTTTGGTCCTGCTTAGACTCCAGGGACAGCTAGTAGGAATCGCGGTTAGGGAGAGAAAATACACCAAATGGCATTCCCACATTTGACCCACATAACTGCCAGATGCCGGGTGCTCGTCACCTACTCCAAGCTCCTGGGGCTGATCAAAAGATGCAGGCAGGTCTCGGAGGTCCCAAGGAGCCCACGGCAATGGGGATGGTGGTCAGCTCTTGGACAAAGGTGGAACTCACTAAGGACCTTGTGGAGATTGGAAGGCCAATCTGTGGGACCTGACACGATCCCTGTTATGTCTGCATTGTCTGGGGAGATGTCAGTGAGCATCTACTTACTCCAGGTTAGATAACAGCAGACCAAAGTGAGCATCTCACCGCGGTCCTCCTTGGTGAGCCCATGAGTCTCTTCAGCTTAATTGCAGAACACAATTAAGGGGTCACTTACAGGACCTGGGGTACCCCAAACAGCTGCAGCACGGCTGAGCCCCACCCCGTCAAGGAAGGTAACCTAGTGGAATCTGCAGCGTGGAATCTTTCCGTTAGCCTTCTACTTCCTTGTTAGTGTCTCCCAGAGTTCCTTGCAGCTGGGGTGGGACAGTGAATGGACGGACTTCCAGGATACATCTTATCCCCTCATCCCTTACACCCTAGGGAGTATCAACAGTACCCTTACCATAGACCCAGTTATTACCAGATCAGTCTGCTCAGTTTGTTGCCATGGCTTCCAGGCCAAGGTAATCACTGCCTCAATATGGCACAGAGTGATGATGTTCAAGCTAGAGGAAAAAGCCATACTACAATCCTCTCGAGAGATCCAGAGATGTCCACCCCCAAAACTCCACCGTTGGGAAATCTATTGCTGGACTCTGGGAGGGAGTGTATTCCTTGGGAGGACTCTTGGGAGGACTCTTGGGAGGACTCTTGGGAGAAGACACCTGGGGGAAGACTCTTGGTGGAGGAGGATTTCTAAGGGAAGGCTCTCCATGGAGGAGATGACTGTGAAAGCAGATCCTTTGGAAGGACTCAGTGGCTCTTGTGGTGGGATCTGGTAGATTCTTCAGTAGGAGACTTCTCCACTTAGGACCTAGGCACATCCCCCACCTCTGCTGGAATATGACATCTGCAGCCCCCATTCTCAGGTCCTGGACATTGGTGAATGCCTGACGGTGCCAGATGAGTTCTCCAAGCAAGAGAAACTTACAGGCATGTGGTGGAAGCAGCTGGTGGCTGGTGCAGTGGCTGGTGCTGTGTCACGGACAGGCACAGCTCCTCTGGACCGACTCAAGGTATTCATGCAGGTGAGAGGACCAGAAGGGACCCACCCCATCATCTAGCCCCAGACCTAGGAGGGTACCGCAAAGCCACCTTCTCTCCCCATTCAGGTCCATGCCTCAAAGTCCAACCGGCTCAACATCCTAGGGGGCCTGAGAAACATGATTCAAGAAGGGGGTATCTTGTCCCTCTGGCGGGGCAATGGCATCAACGTGCTCAAGATCGCCCCCGAGTCTGCCATCAAGTTCATGGCTTATGAACAGGTAGGACAGGTCCACAAGAGAGTATTTTCAGCTTTGGGAAGCAGATCATGAACACGAGGGTCGTGGACTCAACTTGCAATCCCCACTACCACACCTCCTGCTGGCCAGTACTGTGGCAGGCGAAGGGCTGGAATGCAAGGACCACTCAATAATCCCCAAGGTTCCTAGGTACCCAGTCCCACAGTCACGTTCCACCCTCAGATCAAGCGGGCCATCCGGGGACAACAAGAGACACTGCACGTTCAGGAGCGCTTCGTGGCTGGCTCCCTGGCCGGGGCCACAGCTCAAACCATCATATACCCCATGGAGGTGAGAAGTGGGGGGCTGGAGGAAGATCCAGCATGGGAGGGTGGGCCTCTTATACTGTTTCACTGCCTACTCTGCACTGTCTGTAGAGCTAACTGTAACCCCAACTGCCTGACTTGGGACGGAAAGCCATCTCCGGTCTGGCTTGTCTGGGTATCTCAATTTGAACTGTGACTCCTAGGGACTTGGTTAGGACTATTTGCTCAGTAGTCATAGCAACTGGCCATTCTATGCCTGCCAAGATCAAGGATGGCAGGCATGACCTACCACACCTGGTTTATGTGGTACTGGGCATAGAACCCAGTGTTTTCTGTACTCTAGGTGGGCACACTAGTTCTGGGCTCTTAGCACATCTGCTTTCAGTAGCCAATTCTAGGTGATATCACTTCTGGGCATGGTGATTCTGAAAGCAATTTTCAAGTGGTAAACAGAGTTCTCACCCAGGTACTAAAGACTCGGCTGACTCTACGCAGAACCGGCCAGTACAAGGGTCTCCTGGACTGTGCAAAGCGGATCTTAGAACGTGAAGGGCCTCGTGCCTTCTACCGTGGCTACCTGCCTAATGTGCTGGGCATCATCCCCTATGCAGGAATCGACCTAGCTGTCTACGAGGTCTGTGGATAACCCCCCTTCCCCTCTTCTTCTGGGATCTGGCCTAGGTCACTCCTTGCTAGTTGAGTAGATTTCTTGTAACTTGGATGGACAGTCATATGCTTGAAAACTATGTTGGATCTTAGAACCCTGGAGAGCCCCTCCAGATATCAGGCCTATATCTTCCATCACTCAGTATTGCAAAAACCTTGTTTCTGACTCCACATGGCAGCACATGCTTGTCGCCATGGGACTTGAGAAGAAAGCTGAAGTAGGATCTGGGTTCAAAGTCATCCTGTGCTAGGTCGTCAGTTTTGCTGAGGAGATGGCTCAGCTCTTCCGAAGGTCCTGAGTTCAAATCCCAGCAACCACACGGTGGTTCACAACAGCTACACTGTACTTATATACATAAAACAAATCGGTAGTCAAGTTTCAAGATAGCCTGGTTGTCTTGTGTGGCTGTAAGTGGCACATGCCTTTAATTCTAACACTCAAGAAGGAGAGGCAGACAGATCTCTGAGTTCAAGGTCAGGGTGAGTTCCAGGACAGCCAGGGCTGCACAGAGAAACCCTGTCTCAAAAAGAACATTTAAAAAAATTGTTGCCGGGCGGTGGTGGCACATGCCTTTAATCCCAGCACTTGGGAGGCAGAGGCAGGCGGATCTCTGAGTTCAAGGCCAGCCTGGTCTACAGAGTTCCAGGACAGCCAAGGCTACACAGAGAAACCCTGTCTTGAAAAGCCCACCCCCCAAAAAAAAGAGAGAAAGAAAGAGAGAGAGAGAGAGAGAGAGAGAGAGAGAGAGAGA
>JADRCD010210192.1:0-26316 GCA_019843815.1 Montemys delectorum | reverse complement strand
AGAGAGAGAGAGAGAGAGAGAGAGAGAGAGAGAGAGAGAGAGAGAGAAAGGTATCTTTTAAAAGGAGTTTTAGAGGGTATTAATAAATTGTGTGTGATGAAAGTTGTTTCTCTTAAAGTTTTCAACAAACTCTACCTTAGTAATGCTTTGAGGGAGACTTTTTTAAAAATTAGAAAAGAATCTAAATTAGCTCAAGGGAATTCAGATAATGCAGAGTTAGAGGTTGGAACTAGATGACAGGGGACAGAAATATGAGGCCCCTCTAAGTTTTTCCCAAGGCAACATACTTGCTGAGTGAACAAAGATCCTTGTTCACTCTGAATATAGATAAAAATTAATGTTTAATAAGGAAATTATCTGAAAGTTTAAAAGTTCATGGGCACTGTTATTTTTTTTTTAATTTAAGAATGAAATCCCAAAATATATGAAATGGATTACTTATCCATTGGTGATATTTTAATCATCAGAATTGTGTATGATCACATGGAATCTATTGGTTTAATTTCATTTTGAAATACAAATTAGTTCAAATATAAAATGATTTTTATATGTTGTAGACCTTGTTCCATGATTCAAATCAATGTTTTACTTTATTTTGTTTTTAGGTTTTGGATTTTTAAAGAAAGGATCTTACTATGTACCCCAGGATGGCTTGGAACTCACTTAGACCATGCTGTCTTTAAACTTGGGACAATGCTTTTGTCTTGACTCCTGGGATTTTAGGCATATATCATCAATCTAAATAAATAGATATAGATAGACAATGACTTTCCTCTAATGATTCCTATTGTCTGTACCGTAATGGTAAAGATAAGGAGAATTATTTCATCATTAATATTTAAGGAGTCATTTGCTCTCAACTAACTGCTGATATGACTGGGACAGGTGACATAATTCCCTCCACCTAGTGAGTTTCAGGCAGGCCTGGGCTACATAGCAAGATCCTGTCTCAAAAATCCAAAACTTGCCGGGCATGGTGGCTCATGCCTTTAATCTTAGTCCTTGGGAGGCAGAGACAGGCAGATTTCAGAGTTTGAGGCCATCCTGGTCTACAGAGTGAGTTCCAGGACAGCCAGAGCTGTTCAGAGAAACCCTGTCTCAAAAAAAAAATCCCAAACTTAAATACAAAATATACTAAAATATTAAATTTAATAATTGAAGCAAGTATATTACATATATAATGTAATATTTGAAGTATAAATAAAAAATATTTCAAATATAAAATTATACCAATTTATTCTATGTCATTATATATCCTGATTCTTTGTTTTTTCAAGGGTGGAACACAGTGGGGTTTTTTTTCCAGTCACTTCACTTATTTAGCAGTGTGCTTTCTATATCAACTGTCCTATTAAAAATCATTTGATATTTCGATTTCCTTAGAAAATATAACTTAGTATTGCTCTGATACTTTGAGCATGTCTGTTCTGGTAAAGCAAATGTGATTTTGAGAATTTTCAGCCCAAACCCCTCTTCTTCCTCAAGTCCCATTTTTTCTGAGAATGTTTGCGGGTCTCCACTTTCTTTATCTTCCGAGGCAGCAGAGGAGATAGTTGAGCTTCCGCATGTAATCCCTGGGGCTTTGTTTGCCTTCCTGCAATGACCTGGAATCACTGGGTCACGTCTAATATGTTTTTGCAGAGCTACATTAAACAGAAGATAAAACGAAGCAATTGGAGACTCCGATTCAGGGTTTAATGACATGCTCAAGAGTGAGTACAAAGAGAATATTCTACTTCAAATCTACAAGGTCAAGGGCTTTAAAAAATGAAAGAAAAAAAAAGAAAAGATTTCCTAATGGATTCCTTAAAATCACAGTACACGTTGCCATTAAGAATTTTCAATTGGAATTTCTCTTACCTATAATAAATACTCAATGTTTTATAAATATGTCACCTCTTTCATTAAACAAAGAACATATGAAATGGAATATTTTCCTGATAGCTTTGACCAGGATGTTCTGATAAGAAAACATTTACTTTGAGGTTCATAGTATTCAGATTGGTTGTGTGGCTGTGTATGTTAATGAATATGACTGAGTATGCATACCCTTTTATCCAGAATAACACTCAGACTCACATCTTTGGAAAATTCACTTCATATTTGACAACCACAATACCATTGTAAACATTGGAAGGGATCACCTCTTGCTACCTGTTAACATTATTTATAACTTTGTTTATTCAAGAATATGACCCACTCAATTTTTTTTCCTCAGAAGAGAAGTCAGAAATATTTTAGCAATCTGAAATCTTCATTCCTTGTCATAAGCAAATGCTGTCAATTGCTGGATTTTTAAGGGACAATAAAGAGAAATTTCAAGAGAGTTACCCAAATAATTTTTTTGTTTTGTTTTATGTTGTTTTGATTTTATTTATTTTGTTGAGATAGGGTTTCACAATGTAGCTGTGGTGACCTGGTTGAGCTCAGTGAGGTTGAGCTCAGTGTCATAGAGATCTCCCTGCCTCTATCTTCTGAGTCCTGAATTAAAGGCATATACCACCACACTTGGCTAAATGCTTATTATAAAGTTCTTTCTCTCGTATGTATGTATGTATGTATGTATGTATGTATGCATGTATGTATATTTATATATGTATATATGTATATATATTAGTGTAACTGAGGTTAAAGTACTTTTTAAAGAGTCATTGATTTTTATAGATGCATATACATGTGATGCCAATGCAGTTGATTTAAAATTTCAGATTCTTTATACATGATTTAATGATTCTCTAAATTTCTTCTATTTACTTAAGGACCATTGCAACAATTTTGTTCCTGCCTCTGTGGTTCTATCTAGATCATTCCCAAATACAGTGAGTGCCTTCTACTCCAATGAACATCATGACCACAAGACTCAAATGGCCCCTACTCGAGAGGGTGTATATTGTTCCTATTCAATTAACATGGCAACTAACTTGCCTCAACTCTGAGGCAAGTCAGCTTTATTTCACTGTTTCAAATTCTCTAGTCTTTGTTCAACCAAATAAGAAACTCTGGAATACAATTCAAATATTTAAGAGGTTAAAAATGTGTGTGTGTGTGTGTGTATGTGTAAATATGATACAACATGGAATTCTGAAGTATACATGCTTAAAATATTGAAGAAACGAAAGGATAAGACAGTTATAATTTCTTCTAGACAAATACATGTGTTTCTGTCTTCATAATCTTTTATGGCAAATGACATCAGTTCCTCTTCCATCACAGAATGGCTTTACCATGAAGAAATATTTAAAAATAGTTTTGAATTTAAAAAGATGAGGTCAGATCTTCGTATCAATAAGGCTAGGTCCAGGTCCCTCCACAGTCTGCACATTCTGTTCTTCAGCTAACTTTTTAGGTAAGGTACTCCAGCAAACACATAGAGCCACGTACCTGTTGCCATCTCCACATGCACAGGCCCGGTTACAGATCTCCACCCCACAAACCAGGTTTATTCATGAGCTGCCTTTGCCTACAAGTCTCTTCTTTCTTATTTGCTGCTATGTTAATGCCGATAGACGAAACTATAGACTGGTGGCTTATAAGCCATTTTTGTGTGATCCAAATAAACACCCTACTTACCACCTTCACCTGACCTAGCTTCAGATATGCAAAAGCTCTTTCATTAGCCTAGTCTAGTGTAGGACAAATTCTTACATCACACTTACAAAATAAGAAGTCCTTAGGTCCAGGACATATCGTAAAACCAAAATCAACATGAATGGCCAAGACAGCATGTCTTTGATCAAAACCGCTAGTCCTATAAAAGTGTTCTCTCATTAGAACTACCTAGATGAGGCCTACAAACATTGGGTTTTAAAGCATAATTATAAATTTTATCAAAAGAATTCAAGGAGCTCAAAGAATACATGCAGAAAAAGTTTATTAAACTACAAGAACATAACACATGTCCAACTGATGTCAAAGAAAAGATAAATGCACAGCTGAGTGAAAAGATGAAGATAATTTAGAATTTGAGAGCAAAGTTCAGCAAAGAGATAGAAACACTGAAAATAAAGCATAAACTGTAATGACAATGAAATTGAAAAGCTCCGCAGGAAGACCTACAGGGTCAACTAACCTGGACCCTTAGGGGCTTTCAGAGACTGAACCATCAACCAAAAAGCATACGTGGGCTGGACTGAGACCTCTGACATACATGTAGCAGATGTACAGGTCAGTTTCCCTGTAAGTCTCCCCAGCAACTGGAGCCCATAAAGCTGTTGCTTTTCTGTAGACTACATTGCCCAACTGAGCTGCGTAGTCTGACCTTAGTGAGAAAAGATGTGCTTACTCCTGCAGAGACTTGATATGTCAGGGTGGGAGGATACCCAGGCAGGTCCCTACCCTTTCAGAGGACAAGGGAAGTGGAAAGGGGAAGAACTCTATGAGAGGAGGACTGGAGGGGGCAGCAATTGGGCAGCAAATGAATAAATAAATTAATTAATTAATGGGAAAAAGAACATTCTGCCTCCTACAAAGTTCTAAACTAAATGATAGAAGAATGTGTCTTCTCTAGCATATGCTAAGAGCTACTGAGGCAGAGATGGCTTTCAAGGAAGGCAAGTCAAATGTGAGGGATTTGTTTTAAACCATGTTTTATGTATATGTAATGAGTAGTTCTCTGAAGGGAGCATGTGCTTGGTTCTACAACCGTGTACTTTGTGCACACTGTATAAGGATCATTGTTTGGCACTGTGAGGAATGTGAAATATGATGCCCAATTCGGTCAAGTCCAGAGGACTGAGACAAGTGTGAGTCATTAGAGTACCAGGCAGTGTGCACGTAGCAAGTTTTCCTTAAAGAAAAGAAAATATGTCGCAAAGCATTTATATCATGAAAGTGGACATGGACTGAGGAAGAGAGGGGATTCGTGGGAGGGTACAGAGGGGAACTGTAATCAAAGGTCAGGATACACTTGTGTGAAAATATACTTCTGAAACCTATTACTATGTATGATCAATATGTGACAATGATAATATAAAAAACAAAATAAAAAAAAACAAAAAACAAACAAACAACAAAAACAACAACCCTCAATGTACCATTAGAAAACTCAAAGGAAATCCTTATAAGTAGAAAGAGTTAAACAGAAGATAGAATGTTATGAGTTTAAGATAAAGCAGAAGGGCCGGGCAGTGGTGGCACACACCTTTAATCCCAGCACTTGGGAGGCATAGGTAGGTGGATTTCTGAGTTCGAGGCCAGCCTGGTCTACAGAGTGAGTTCCAGGACAGCCAGGGCTAAACAGAGAAACCCTGTCTCGAAAAACAGCAACAACAAAAACAAAACAAAACAAAACAAAAAACAACAACAAAAGATAAAGCAGAAGGTGTAGAACAAATAAGCAAAGCAAAAGGAATACGCAGCAAGCATGGGACACCAGCAAAAGGCCAGATCTTCCATTTATAGGTATAAACGAATCTTCTACAGTAAAGAACTATCACAGAACAGTGGCATAGGCCAGACCTTTCACAAGATCACAGAACAGAACTTCCTGAAACTAGAAGAAGAGACATCTATACAGTATATAAGAAGCACACCGCTTCACAGACACTGGCGCAGCAATATTTATTACTACCCTAATCACAATAGCTAGAAAATGGAAACAACCGAAATGTCCATTGGCAGATGAATGGACTGTGAAGTTACGGTACCTATGCACTATGAAATACCATTCAGCTGTAAAGAGAAGTAGAATCATGAAACTTGCAGATAAATGGAGAGAACTAGAAAAGATTATATTGATTGGGGTAAAGCAGACCCAGAACGGAAAGCCTGTTATTCATAGCTCCATGTCTTCAGATGTGCATATATATATATATATATATATATATATGTATATATATATACATGTATATTATATAATACATATATAATATGGAGTAAGTATAGAAACTAGAAAAATATAATGAGACCATTGGGGTAGGCTGTCAGGGGAATAAAAGGGTACAAGTGATATGTAGGATGAAACAGAAAACAGTGAGGGGGACCCTAACTAGGTATGTGGGGAGGTATTGAAGGAAGAGAAGGAGGAAAGAGGAACTAATAACACCAGAGTTGTTTCATAAAGCCTCAAGGAATCTTCTTTTACATTTGCCTAAAATTATAATATAGATGTAACATATACATATATGTGAATATACATATATATGTATAATACAGTTATGCAATGTGGACCAACAACACTCCCCAGGAGTACCACAAACTAACAACAACCCAACCCCATTACCAACCACGAGAAACATCCTTCCAAGTGGTTGTTCAAGACAGTCCAAATGACTCCTCTTTAGGAGTTATAAACCTATACTGCTGGTTACTGCTGTTGCCATTGGATACATGTCAGAGATTAAAGGTTAGATCCTGTTGCTGAAGACATCACTCTTTTAGGATACGGGACTTGTATTATTTGACCTGACGCTAACCTTGAGGCTTTCTTTCTTCAGCATTATCTTCCACAACACTTGAATACAGTGCAAGTTGTCAAGGGAGGAAAGGAATTAATAGTTCTACCCAGGAGTAATACCTATGAACCACAACAATGACTAGTGTGGTAAAACATCTGTAAAGGTACATTATGTCACCCCCATGTTAGTGTAACCAAAGCTGCCTAGCTGGGATAAAGGGCCACTTAGCAGGAGAGAACTAATACCTTAATACCTCGTATTTGAAGCCTAGTCAATGACCCAGGGCTAGTGGAGACATGAACTTTAGAAAAGGATCTGCTACCACCAGTTTCCTAGACCAACATAATCCCTGGACTATCTCCTAGATCTTATCCTTATACCCACAAATGAGTGTAACTATCATTCCTCATCCAGGAAGCTTTACTCTATAGCACATGGAGACCATTACAGAAAACATCAACTAGACACAATACAAAGAGAAGTAGACTGTAGACACCCAGCTTCAGGAAGTATATTGCACCACAGCTTTTGTACCAGCAGCTCAGGGAAAATTGTAGAAGAGGGAGCAAAAAAGACAGAGGACCAGAACCTTTGCTGTCTGACAGCTTGTCTTAGAAATGGATGTGCAAACAAGACTGGAACAATGACAGTACTGACAGACATGTTAATATGGAAAGAAGATCATCTTATAGAGGGAGTTTCACACTTAGACAAAGAACTACAGGCAGCGAAAGACTATAGGAAGAGGGAGATTTAGCTTCTCCCAGGAATGAGCCCTCTTATTAAACAATAAGAACAAATCTAGAACAATGTGCTCACCTCTGAAACACAATAATGAACCCTGTGGGTTGTATCTATCTATACACACACAAGCACATGCACATGCACATGCACGCGCACACACACACACACACACACACACACACACACACACACACACTGTAAAGTGTTTACAGGCTGTGGAGGATCTTGACCTAGCCTTATTGATATGCAGATCTGACCCCCTCATTTTAAATTCACAACTATTTTAAAGTGTCTTCAAATCATGGTAAAGCCATTCTGTGATGGAGGAGGAATTGATGTTGTTTGCTATTGAAAAAAATTATGAAGTTATAAATCCCTGTGTTTATCTAGGAGAAATTATAACTTTTATCCTTTTGTTTCTTCAATATTTCATGCACTTATACTTCAGAATTCCCTGGTTGAAATCTTACCAAGTCTGGCATGGCCTTGGTAGGAACAGAATGACATGCTTCTTGCCAATGAGGCAGGACCAGCAGGCATAGGCCTCCACAAGCGTCGATGGGTGCTGTGAGCATAAAGCTTGATTGTGTAATAATGCACATATTTTCATGTTCCTTCAGGGAGTGTCCTCCCTGTTAATGACTCCATGATAGAGTCAAAGATGTGCCTATGTCTTTAGCAAAACGGTAAATGATGGGACCTTCGGGACAGCCCTAAAGGCTATGAAAAATAACTCTAAAAACATGAGTTCAAAAATATATACTTTCTCAGCCATGTAAAAAATAAGGATGAAATATGAAGTATATGAGGGGCTTCACAAATCTAAAGGAACAAAGGCGGGGGCATTTATGAAAGATACAAAGGCAGGCAGATACAAAGGCAAGCATGGAGGAAATGATGATTTCAGGAACAGGGTCCCACCCAGCAGCCTAGCATCTGTGCTGAACGGAAGCAGGCAGATGTCTGAATTCTTTACCTGTCTCCTAAGAATCAAAAGGCTAGAGTCATGGGATGATGATTCATAGACTAATTGTAAGTTAAAACAAACAAATGAAAAACTGAAAACAACAACAATAACAAAACCTGGCCTTACAGTCTCCATGAGATGAGCTAGCAGAGAAAGATAACAAGATAACAGTTCTTTAGAATTTTCGAGTGAGAACAAAGCTACCTTGGGGTTCTCTGGAGAACAAACACACCTCTTCAAGAAGTTTTTCTAACAGGGTTTCTGGTTTTAGTTAGGAAATCCATAGAGAGCGAATACAGCTCTTTTAGGATTTGTCATAGTTCTTATAGAATTTTTTTTTTCTAATGGTATTTCTGCTCTTGGCCAGAAATCGAAAGAATTACTTAAGAGAGCAAACATAGCTCTTTTAGAATCTTTTTTTTTCTGGCTCTCTGATTTTGATCACAAATACCAAGAATTACTTTTAGAAATTTTCTAATAGGATTTCTGACTTAGTTGGAAGATCCAAGAATTTTTTATAGCAGCTTTTCTCACTTTGCACAGAAAAACCCATGAGCTATCCAGAGAGCTTTTAGAATTCTTAATAGCAGAGAGAGCTGTCTTCACTATATATATATGTCTCTCATATATATATGAGAGAGAGAGAGACAGAGAGACAGAGACAGAGAGAGAGAGAGAGATCTGGAAAGCTGTCTCAGCAAAGCACAGGCTTGTAACCCACTATTTGACTTTGAATCATTTGTTTTTGCTGTTTCTAGACACCCCTTCTCTCAGAACCCTTCTCCAACCCAAGGCTGGACTTCTGCAGAATTTCCCATTAGATCTTCTTCATTGGAATAACTTGTAAAATTCATCTAATTTCCTGTCTAATATTTAACACCAACTTGACTTTCTCTTAAACTTTTGACTCTTCTCTTCTTGACTCAAGTTAAGGCACTCAGAATCGAACTTAATGTTCTTACTGAAAATAGACAAATATATATATATATATATATATATATATATATATATATATATATATATAGCTTAGTTTGTCATCTTTCTTCCTTCATCACTGATTTCCACTCTTCTTTTGGCGATAAATGAGTAGAGAAACATATTCTCCTAGTTTCATAAAGCTTTTAGTATACTAAATGATACAGAATGAAATAAAGTGATCACAAAAATAAATGTAAAAATAATAAAAAAAAATCTATAACAAGTCCTAACAAAAGGAAGACTGCCTTTATGAGGATCTATAATTGGACTTGAACTAATCAAGTTTATCCAAAAGGCTTACTTTCATTGAGAAAAGGTCTGAAGGTTTGGAACAATTTATAGAATTAAAAAAAAAAAACTGGGGCTGGAGAGATGGCTCAGCTGGTAAGAGCACTGACTGCTCTTCCGAAGATCCTGAGTTCAAATCCCAGCAACCACATGGTGGCTCACAACCACCCATAATGAGATCTATTGCCCTCTTCTGGTGCGTACTTATGTATAATAATAAATAAACCTTTAGAAAAAACCTGAGAAATATCTAATACATAGAGAAGGGCATTTTTAGGATAGATGTTATGGAAAATGGGAAAATAGAACAAAACAACAACAACAACAACAACAACAACAATAAAACTCTACTGAACATGTGAACGAAGTCCTGTGTGAACTAAGAGATAGCAGAAGTCTTCAGCAAGCGTGTGATCCACAGGTAAAAGATGTCAGATCAGGTCAGACCTCTGTGTCTGTGTTTTAACCTTGGTCTAATTTAACAAGAAAAACACTTAGGAGTTTCCAATATGAGAAGCATAAATTGTTATAACAAACAGACTGTAAATAACTGGGTCAGTGAAAATTCTTATAAAAACCTGGAGAGACAATGATAGCATGATCTACCAGAGCTGGGAAGAAGATGGTATTGAAAAAAATATTCAATTGTACATTGTGAGTTTTGTTCTCACATTGCTAGAATCATAGCAAGTTCTAACACTCAATGCCTGGTCTCTTCCTCTGGTTCCTATTTTTAACCCATTTAAGGAGACCTGAGGTCTGAGCATTTCTGTTCTTAAGGGCCCAACCCCTTCTCCCTTCTCTACATACTCCCTCAGGCTCCATCATCACCCAGCAATAGAGCCACAGTCTTTGTCTTCATAATTTTTCTTCTTCAGAAGGGCCAACAAGTTGAGATATTTTCGTTTTGTTTATCTTTTCCTGGAACACACAACCTAGCCATTGCTGTCTATTCATCTTGAACTGCAATACCAACTAAAACCTGAAATCTGTTTCTGTTTACTGTGCAGCAAAATATTTATGAACACAAAGGGTATTCCATATGTTTAATTATTAAAGAGACTTTGTTCATTCTGCCTATTAAGTGCAATTTTATTTTGAGGCATGAAAAAAGGGTTTCCATTCTCCCTCAACAAGACTTTGTCTTGGGTACTGGTTTAAAAGAGTCAATTCTGAAATTGCATTTCATTTGTGAGGATGTCAATGCTCTGATGTTAGCCACAGAGCTAGCCATGTGAACAGTTCAGACATGGGGAGTGTCTAAAGGTGGTTACAGACTCTGAGATACAGACTCTGAGAAATGTGAAAAAAGAATCACATATAAAATGAAAAATGAAAACCTGCAAAGTGAAAAACTGAAAGAAGAGAATACTGCTTGTCTTTAAACACCCCACCACAGAACACCTCATGTAACCTTTACTCAATCAACTGTCAGAACCAGTGTATGACAAACTAAATGATGAAAAAGGATGCATTTTAGTTATCATTTATAATATCTACATTTCCTTGTCCTGCCTTTGGGGAGGTGACAATTAAAGCTCAAGCATAGGATCTTGGGTTTACAAAATGAGATCTCACAGCATTAGACCCATCATTTCAACCCACAAGGCAGCTTAAACACTGATTTTGGCATCTCACATTTGCTATTATTCAGCTGGAACAGTATTTGATTCTTCCAAATAAAGGATAAATTGATCATGGACCCAGACCATGCATCCAGATATTGTTTTCAATTTTACCTCCAGCATTCTAATCTTTTAGGACTTTTTAACCAGAGACAGACCACTCAGTTGAATTAATATCCATGGAGAATAAATGGGAGAAAAACAGAAATTTCCCCTAGCCTCAAGTTATTATTTCTCTTAAAACAAAGTGAAAAAAACTATAAAGAATTAGAACTACAGTAGTAGTCTACCAATGGATACCTGATTCTGTCAATAAATACTTGAAAAACATGCAGAATCCATGCCTCTGTAAGAATACAATAGTCATCCGAGTTTATTATAAATATTTGCTTGGGAGAATAAATTTAACCACAGAGGAAGAAGGTACTCTTTTGGAGGAGACAAGGGAAGATGAAATTTTGTTGTACGAGTTTCCTTCTCCAACCAGGAGACATGAGTATTCATCTATCCTCCAACTAAAAATGAAACTCATAAAGATGAGCATAATACTGTGGCACCCAGATAGAAAATAAATAAAACATGAATGCCCTCTTTGCTGGCGCAGCACTCAAGACATTATGTAGCCTGCATAATCTTGACAATATGTGGAATTAAGGAGACAAGTTGGTCTCATTGTGGCTGGTTGTTACCTCACCTGGGAAGAGTGTCCATCTCACAGAGATAAAGGGGGAAATGGATCAATGGATACTCAGTTACACTTAAAAGAAGAATAAGAAATTTCAGAGTGTTTGTGCAGTAAGCTAATTTATAGGTAGTAAAGAAAACACAGTATAATTTTGTTTATGGCATGGTCATGCAACCCAAGTTGAACTGAAACATCCAAAAATGACTCTGATATCCTGACCCTCCTGTCTTCATCTTCTGAGTGTGAGGGCTACAGACACATGCCACCTTGTCTACTTTATACTAGACATTTTTAACATTTTAGAATAAATGCTTAAGGAAGTTTTCATCGTAAAGAAATAGTAAATGTTTTTAGAAGTACACGTTTAATTCAACTTGAACATAAAAATGTATACATGTATTCAATAATCTCAAAATTTAAAATATGTAAATATCAGCTAAATTAACTCAATTTTAAAAATAAACTATCTTCTTAAGGTTTTAAGACACTGAGTGTAGAATAATGAACAGGTCTTGAGGACAGTTAATGATAAGTTACATAGCAGTTCTTAGTACCACTGAAGTATACTATTGAGGGTTAAAATGATGATGTTTATGTTTGCTTTTCCATTAATTTATTCAATTTACATCCCAACATCCTCCCTCTCTTTTCAGCCTTGCCTCTCACAGCTCCTCCACTCTTCCCTCCTCTTCTCCTACGAGAAGATGGAAACATCTATCCTCCTCCCTGTCATCCTACCCTGGCATACCAAGTTTCTGCAGGAATAAACACATCCTCTCCCACTGAGTCCAGACAAGGCAGCCCCGTTAGGGGGACAGGACCTACAGACAGGCAACAATTCAGGTATATCCCTTACTCCAGTTCTTAGGGGACCCTCAGGAAAGTCAAGCTGAACATCTGTTACATATGTACAGGGAGCCTAGGTCCAGCCCATGCTTTAGGAACCCCCAAGCACCCAGATTGGTTAACTCTGTTGGTCTTCCTGTGGAGTCCGTATTCTCTTCAGGTCTGTATTAGTCAGGGTTGCTATTCCTGCACAAACATCATGACCATGAAGCAAGTTGGAGAGGAAAGGGTTTATTCAGCTTATTTTCACATGGCTGTTGATCACCAGAGGAAGTCAGGACTGGAACTTAAGCAGGTCAGGAAGCAGGAGCTGATGCAGAGGCCATGGAGTGATGTTCCTTACTGGCTTGCTTCTCTTGGCTTGCTCAGCCCGCTCTCTTATAGAACTCAAGACTTCCAGCCCAGGGATGGCACCACCCACAAGGGGCCATACCCCCTTGATCACTAATTGAGAAAATGCCCCACAGCTGGATCTCATGGAGGCACTTCCCCAATTGAAGTTCACTTCTCTGTGATAACTCCAGCCTGTGTCAAGTTGACACTCAAAACTAGCCAATACAAGGTCCTTCAGTCCTTCCCCCAACTCTTCCACAAGAATTTTTTAATTTTGCTGGGAATTGCAATGAATCTGTAGATAGATAACTTTTTTTTTGTTAAGATGGCCATTTTCATTATGTTAATCATACTGATCCATGAGTGTGAGAGGCCTTTCCATCTTATGATATTGTCTTCAAGTTCATTCTTCACAGACTTGAAGTTCTTGTTATATAGATCTTTCACTTGCTTGATCAGAGTTACACCAAGGAATTTCATATTATTGTGAAAGGTGTTGTTCCCCTAACTTCTTTCTCAGATTATTTATCCATTGTATAAATACTGATTTATTTGAGTTAATTTTTTATCCAATCACTTTGCTGAAGTTGTTTATGTTCTTGGATAGAATTTTTGGGGTCACTTACATATACTATCATACTATCTGTCAATAGAGATATTTTTACTTTGTATCACCTTAATATCTTTTAGTTGTCTTATTGCTCTAGCTAGGAATTCAAGTACTATATTGAAGAGAAAGAGTGGACAACCCTATCTTCTTGCTGATTTTAGTGGAATTGCTTTAAGTTTCTCTCTATTTAATTTTATGTTGGCTATTACCTTGCTGTATATTGCCTTCATTATATGTAGATATGCACATTGTATACTTGGTCTCCAAGGCTTTTAACATGAGGGAGCATTGGATTTTCTCAAGGGCCTTTTCAGCAGCTAATTAGATGTCCATGTGGGTTTTTTTTCTTTCAGTTTGTTCATATGGTTGATTATGATTTTCATACATTGAATAATCCCTGCATCCCTGGGATAAAGTCTACTTGAACATGGTGGATGATGTCTTTGATGTGATCTTGGATTTGATTTGTGAGTATTTTATTAAGTATTTCCATTTCAATGTTTATAAGGGAAATTGGTCTAAAATTCTCTTTGTTGAGTCTTTGTGTGGCTAGGTATCAAGGTGATTGTGGTCTCATAGAATGAATTTGCCAATAGTCCTCTGTTTCTTCTTTGTGGAATAGTTTGCAAAGTATTGGTATTAGCTCTCATTTGGAAGTATAGTAGAATTCTGCACTAAAGCTATCTAGCCCTGGGTTTTTTGCTTGCTTGTTTGTTTGTTTTTGTTTGATTTTTTTTTTTTTTTTTTTTTTTGCTCTGATGGAAAGGCTTTTAATGGCTACTTCTATTTTCTTTGCAGGTAAACTAGATAGGCTTGATTTGACTTAGGTACATGGGATCCATCTAGAAAATCATCTATATCATTCAGATTTTCCAATTTTGTGGGGTACAAAATTGAAATAAGGCTTAGTGATTTTCAAAATTTTCCTCAGTGTCCGTTGTTATGTTTGCTGTGTGTGCCCTTGCATTGGAGCATAGATGTTCAGAATTGAGATGTCCTCTTGTTGGATTTTTCCTTTGATGTGTGTCCACTTGATTACATTTGGTTGAAAGTCTTATTTTATTATACATTAGAATATTGCAGTTTTTGGCAGAGTTGGAGGGGAGCATTAGCTTAGAAACTTTTTTTCTAGCCCTTTACTCTGAGGTAATATCTATCTTTGCTGCTAAGGTGTTATTCTTGTATGCAGGAGAATGATTGACTCTGTTTACTTATCCACTATTAGCCAGTGTCTTTTCATTGGGGAACTGAGTCCATTGAGAGATATTAATGACCAATGATTGTTATTTCCTGTTATTTTTTATGTTGGTGGTGGTACTGTGGGTTTGTGTTCGGAATACCCAAGATACAATCCACAAACCACATGAAACTCAAGAAGAAGGAAGACCAAAGTCTGGATACTTCAATCCTTCTTAGAAGGGGGAACTAAATAGCTATGGAAGGAGTTGTAGAGACAAAGTGTAGAGCAGAGACTGAAGGAAGGACAATCCAGAGACTACCCTACTTGGGACTCCATCCCTAACCCAGACACTACTGCAAATGCCAATAAGTCCTTGCTGACAGGAGCCTGATATAGCTGTCTCCTGAGAGGCTCTAACAGAGTTTGACAAATATAAATATGGATGCTCACAGCCATCCATTGGACTGAGCATGGGGACCCCAATGGAAGAGTTAGGGAAAAGACTGAAAGAGCTGAAGGGGTTTGCAACCCCATAAGAAGAGCAACAATTTCAACCAACCAGACTCCCCTGAGCTCCCAGGAACTAAACCACCAACCAAAGATTACACATGGAGGGACCCATGGCTCCAGCTCCATATGTAACAGAGTATGACCTTTTCTGGCATCAATAGAAGAGGCCATTGGTCCTGTGAAGGCTCAATGCCCCAGGGTAAGGGAATGCCAGGGTGGTGAGGTGGGAGTGGGTGGATGGGGGAGCACCCTCATAGAAGCAAGGGGAGAGGGGATAGTATAGAGAGTTTGTGGAGGGGAACCAGGAAGGAGAATAACACTTGAAATGTAAATAAATAAAGTATACAATACAAAAAGATTTTCAGATATACAATCCATATCCTAGAGTGAGTCTTAGATATACTTTTTTAAAAGTGACCGATTATTCCCATAACATCTGTGTCATTATTGCACCAGTATATCTTACCAGCAAGTCACTGTTATAAGTCACAAGGTTTGTAGTTAGGAAATAGTGACAATTATTTTCCTCCTCTGGTATCATGCACCATGATGGCTAATTAATAGGGGTGAAACTTCTAGATGGGAAGCAGACTACTTTATCTGTATTCAGTGATGTAATGTTCTCAGCAACAGAATCTTACCATCAAGTTGTAGAAATTAACCAGTAACCTTACCAATAACCTATGACCATCCTTATTCTTTTTTAAATTTATTTATTTATTATAAGTAAGTACACTGTAGCTGTCTTCAGACACCCCAAAAGAGGGCACAAGATTTCATTACAGATGGTTGTGAGCCACCATGTGGCTGCTGGGATTTGAACTCATGACCTTCAGAAGAGCAGTCGGCGCTCTTAACTGGTGAGCCATCTCTCTAGCCCAACCATCCTTATTCTTAATCTAGACATTTCCATCGTTCTTTGGGTGTGGTCCACCTGACATCAGCATCTTTTGTTGCAGTTTACATGCTATGTCTCCTAAATTTTTGCCACCTAAGTGTTTGTGGTAAACACAGGTAGAATAGCCAAATGTTACCTTATAATATTCTCATTTTGTTTCACTTGGTTTTTAAAAATCCTTTCTCTGTCCTTTACTTATACTTCTAAGACTTGCTACTAGGTACAGTCAATGACTATTGTCACTCAATAAAATGTTAATGGAAGTGAAGTGTTAAGAGTTTTGTGCTGAGGTATTTTTAAAAGATTCCTATGCCTTCTAATGCTCAAGCGGCTCAGAGTCACAGGAAGACCGGGTACCTAAGAATCAAGATGTAGAACTTTCGTCTCCTTTGCCAGCACCGTATCCTTCTGCATGCTGCCATGCCTCTTGCAATGATAATAATGGACTAAACCTCAAACTATAAGCCTGGCCCAATTAAATGTTTGCATCTATAAGAAAAAGCAAAGGAATGCCTTTGTCATTTCAACATTCTTTCTTCTGCACACAGAGAAAAATGGGGTGTATGTGGCAAAGAACTGGGAAAAGTGGAGCTTGGTATTCACCCACACAGGGCATATAATGTCATTATGCCATTTTTCTTCCATTGCTTAGCTAAACTTATTCTGACTTGTGATATTGTCATTCAGAAAGCATCTCTTTTCTGTAACAATTTTCTTGTAGTATATAATAAGCTATTTTTAAAAGTTTATCGTTTGTTTTCAGAACAGTAGTATATGATGAGATGTTTTAGCTATGTATGAAGTTGAGTCAGAATCCTGTAGTTAGTATCTTGACAATACAATTTGCTAGCTGTGTAATGTTAAGCACATAAGCAGCTTCTCAGAGCTTTGTAAAATAAGATTGAGAATATTATTTATTAAGGGAGACATCAAAATAAAATAGGTTACAGCACCTCAAATCGTACCTGGGGTACAGGGAGTACTTGGTAGGTGTTGATCATATATAGCAGGACTTTCACAAATATCTCTGTGATTTTTATACTAAAGTGTGAGGTATTTTGATAGTTTGATATGTATGAGTGCTGTTGTGGCAGAACAGCATTTGGTTTTATAGTTGTGTCTATAAATGTTTAGCTTCATTTACCCAAAAGAAAAATATTAAATCTAATTATGAAGCAAGTTATAAATAATTTTAAAAACAGACTTTCCCTTCTGATATAGATAATGAGCAGTTGTTCCACATCTGTTGTTGTTTTTTTAAACACCTACATGTTCCACATGATAAATAATTTCCAAATTCTATTTCTGATCCTTTTCTTTGCTAGATAATATGTTCTGGGCATTTCATATTATACTTGTACATGAATTTTAAGCAATAATGATTGTATCATTTAAAAAGATAACTTTACTTAAATTTAACTTTTCTTATCTTATAGAAATATACAACTAATAATTGACATTGCATTAGTAGGGAGTTCAATTCTCTGTTTCCTTTATGAAAAGACTTATGAGAGAATGCATGGTTATTAACATACTTTAATTTTGAATACAAATATTCTACTTTATTATTTTATCTTATTTTTAATTAAAAGTTTTGTGAACAAAAGTACGAGATTTTGAAACATATTTACAATATGTAATCTTCAAACCAGGGTAACTGACATATCTATCACCTCAAGCATTGTGATTTCTCTGTGACAAGAACATCCACAAAACGCCTCTTCTATTTTTAAACATACAACAATTATTTATTTATTATAGATAATATACTTGTCAAGAGAAGATGAGAACTTATTTCTCTATCTAACTCTCCCAACCCATCCTTTCTCTTATCCTGCCTGACCTCTAGTAACAGTTATTCTCTTCTCTGCTTCTATAACATCTTCCAGACTAAGGCAACATTGCATTATTAGAGCAGGTGTAATATGATATACATAATATAACACAAATATAATATATTAATGCTACCAATTAATTGGGATGGGAATGCCAAAGGTATACAATGGATTCTTGTGTACAAAGGAGTTCTTAATCCCTACAGCAGAATTTTCTAGTTCTATATGTAACAGCTCTAGGGTAATATCCTCGCTCTGTTATTTACTTCCTAACTTGTAAATGAGCAAATTACTATATCTAATCATCTTTCCATTTTATCGCTGCAATAAGCACTAACACACACACACAGACAGACACACACCGTTAAGTGAAATAACAGGTTGATATTCAAAATATATGTGAGGTGCAAACAGCACTCCCAATGGCTACAGTCAGCTGAAATCACTACTATGACACTGTGTGTACAGAAACTTCTTTCCTTCTCTTGCCTATGGGCTCTTGGCAGTATATGCAGCCTGAGGTATAGCTGATACTGAGTTAGATTATTATCAGGAAAGCAATCATTACAGTATATCATGTTTAAGAAGAAACCCAGAGGTTCTACTTTCATATTACAAAATTTGCTCCATTATAGCCAATATATAAATTTGTAAGAAAATTTAATCCAGCAACATGGCTGTTCTGGCAATGGATAACATCCAAAGACCTTCTAGGTCTATGTGATCCAAGCCGGAATGCATACATGCCCTGGATTAAACTATGATCTGGCTGGAATACAAACTTGCCCTTAGTACACACCTGAAATCCCTAAATAACCTTAATAGAAGGAAGCATCCATGTAGCTGTCCAACAGCCATGGATGAACTGGGTACCTGAAAGGGAGGCTGGAAATGAAAAAAGAATGGGGAGGTGAGTGGGGGGGATGAAGCCAAGTCAAAGGTTTCTGATCAAGGCTCAAAGTTTAATATCTAGCACTGTATTTATATAGGGAGAGCCTACAGACCCACCCTTTGCTTCATCTGGATTTTGTTGCAGTGTTTCAGCTGGATTATGTAGCAAAGCAAGCTCAGCAGGCAGTCTGCTACTGTAGGAAATGGCAGGTGCAGAAAGACTCCACTTAGGTCATCAGAAGACTCAACCTAGGTCATTAAGGTCCTACTGTGACAAACACTTAAGGTATACTTAGCCTGCTCAAGGATGGGGGAAAGGCACATATCCATGCTTGACAGTGATGTCTAACTGCAGAACAGACAAAGTAATGAATCATAGCTTTCTATGATTTCTATTTGACAGAATGAGTCATAGATGGGAGATGCCCAGCTCACATGAGAATAGCACAGGAAAGAGGCAACTTACGAGAGCAGGCAAAGACAGGGAGAACAATATTACCAGGGCAGTTTTATAGAGACAGGTTGCAGGTGAAGACTGAATGAGCCAGAGGATGAAAAAGAACCCGAACAAGAAAAGCTTAGCACAGTTAATTTGAAGCCAAACAGCAATTCAGTCAGAAACTTAGAGAAGGCAAATTTGATCAGTCAGCTTTGAGTATAGTTTGAGCCAGAACAGCTGACTTGAAGCAGCCAGGCAGAGTTCAGAAAGGACTAGAAAGAGAGAGTTTATTCAGCAGTAGGTATCAGATGGTAAAACAGTCCAGGCCTAAGTTAGCAGACAGAGACAGGAAGATTAGATTGTACAGAGGCTAGAAGCTTCCAAACCTAAACCTAGGGATAGTGAGAACAGAGAAAGAAATGGTCTGGGCTTAGCCCAAGTCATTTATTCTCTGGGTATGGCTTTCATCTCATCCCTTCATCTGAGGGAATAAAGTTACATTTGCTTGAATTCTTCTGTTATACTGCAACTCTGAATACGACGTATTTAAGATTGCTCTAAATCAGATCTAGGAAGAATAATAATCACAGATTTATGTGAAGCACAATGATTTCTCTGTGAAGACTTAATGGTGGTCTTTTACTGTGAATAACTTAGTTTATATAGGACAAGACTCAGCAGGTTTAGTCTGACTGAGACCCACCTAAAAACCATCATTTTGGCTTCATTCTTTTTAAGAAGTCTCCCACGGCTTTGCAAAAGGATTAGCTCATAGAGTAGTGTACTACTCTGGAACCAGGCTGGAAATTTGCCCCACCAGTGAGACTTAGTGCTCCTTCTGCCTCTGAAATATGTCATATGAGAAATAGAGGGTCACAGTGTGTTGAAAGAGAAAACAACATCAGGGCTTACATTGGCCTTCATTGGAGGTAGGGTATCCTGCTATAGTATTACCAGTCAAAGGCCTATAGGAGTCCTTTAAAATGTATTAGTCAGGGTTCTCCAGAGAAAGAAAACAAATCAGCCATAGATGGATGGATGGATAGATAGATAGATAGATAGATAGATAGATAGATAGATAGATAGATAGATCAACAGATGATAAGGTGATTTATTATGCAAATTGGATCAAGGGATTATAAAGACCAAGAAGTCCCACAGTAAGTTATATCCAGATTGTTAATCTAGGAAAGCCTGGTTTATTCTAAATTCAAAGCATATGCATGTATAGTATGTGAATGGTGGTAGAAGCCTGAAGAGGGAGTCTGATTCCTTAAAATTGAAGTTAAAGACAGTTATGACCTACCATGTGGGAACGGAGAATAGGACCCACGTGCTCTGCAAGATAAGTAACTTGCTCTTAACTACTGAACCAGCCATTCACCCACAAGCAATTCAGTTTGTACTGTGTTCAGGATTTAGGGCCAACTAATTCTGAAACCAAGAGTGAAGATACGCTTTTTTTTTTTTTTAAAGCAATGACTATTGGTTGAAAATTGAATCCCACATTTTCTTCTCCAGAAAAGTGATCAACTGTTCAATACTCCAATCATTTCTTGCCCCGTACCTAGCAGAAAATCATAGGATTACTCCAAGAGTGATCAAAGTAGGGAATTCATGTCACGACAAAATAAAAGTGTACAACTGAACAATGACACCTTGTGTCTGTCACATTCAATTTCATGAACTTTGAATACTAGTGTTTTCCAGGCAGAACTGTGCAGCCTTTTTATTAGGGGATTTGAGTGTACTGAGAGAAATACTATGAGTGTAGTGCCTACAGCACTGTCTTTAACTATTTCCTAATATCCATTCTTCCCTCCTTGACCATGTTTGTGATTGGTTGGTGAATATACATGCCTTGTTTGTTCTTTTATTCTTTTCTTTTTAATGACATAGTTTCTAACCTCTTTTCTCGCTAGTGGGTTGTGTTTTGTTTGTTTGTTTGTTTGTTTGTTTTTTCAAGCACCGTGTGAGATGTGAATCTTCCCTTCCCATTGAATAGGATGCAGACAGGGATGAGCCACTCAGTGGATGGGAGAATTGTAGGAGAGTAAGTCTCTAGGTCCTGGTGCTCCAATTTGCGTTAGAGAAAAATCAGCATTTTCTTTAAGCTATTTTTTAATCTGCTTTATGTAGCTGTACATACACACTTATACAAAATATATGTACCCCAATAAACAAGCTCTCAATAGTCATTAAGTTAAAAATACTGTTAAAAAGCTCTGCCCTGAAACACAAAATTATGAAAACGTATTTTTAGAGTTCCCATGCCAAAGTTCACAAAGGTTCACTTACAATATGATAATTTCTAAGCTATTATAAAAGACGTCAACAATAATGATAAGAGACCAGTGGAGAGGCAATTAGAATCCTTAACATTTTGAAGTACCGTTTGAATCTGATAATTATTATATAGTTAAACAAATAAGATAAAAAACTGCATCTATAGAACATTATAAAGATTCTGCAAGAATGGAACAAAAACAATTATGTCTCTTAAAGCTAAAACTGTAATTAAAATTTTAATAAGGTCTTTAATTAAAATTGCAGTGTTGCCTAAAAGGTAAAATTGAAAAATACATCACAGAAAGTAATGCAAAAAGACAGATAAAACAAATGTAATATTTTTATTTTAAAATTCCAACATGTAAACGATACAAGTTACGGAAAGAGAATGGGCACAACCAAGTGAATGAAATCTTAAAAATCACTAAAGAAAAATCTCTAGAGTTGAAGAACATAAATTTCCAGATTAAAATGAAACATTGTATGTTTAGCAGAAATAATCAAAATAGACAAATAATAATCATCACCACTGAGAACATGAGAAAAGAGAACCTTATTAGAAAATCCAGAAAAGGGGCAGAAATAGTACATCAGCTTCAGAATAGAATCACTGGAAACAGAGGTAATGCAGTCCTATCTCTACAATTCTAATGAAAAAATATTTTCAATGTAAAATTCTACACCAATGTGAACTATTAATCAGGTATAAAATGATAAAATTTTAAGCATTTAAAAACAAAAATTGTTTCCCACAGAAATTGTAGAATGATCTCTTATTAAGGAAAATAGACCATAATGGAGACGCACAGACACCAGAATATAATACAGTCATCGAGAGAGAGAGGTGAGAGCAGCATCCTAGGAGAGTGGGTCGTTTAAAACAGTTTCCTTAGGATCAGAACTTAAAGCAAAACTCTAAGTTCTTCTTATGTATTGAATCAATTCCCAACAAAGTGAGAAACATATAGAAAAGAGAAAGGTGATTTAAAAAAAAAAACATGCTGAATTTTTTCAACATTATCAAGGTGTTATATTCTGGGACATAAACTTTCCTAAGAAATGCTCCTATGTACAGACAAAGAGATTAGCCTTCTATATTGGTGTGTCAATGCAAATTAACTGAAAAAGAAGTTTACATGGGAAAATTGGATCCTTCCATTTGACTGAGATCATGGTTCCATTTGACTGAGGGTTATGCTGTAAAGCTATATTTTGAGGCATTAGCATTTACGGTAGCCAGTATGAGCACTCTAGTCTTGTGAGGGTGTCTGAGAAGGGTACCAACAGTGACCACTAAATTGGTGAGAAATCTTGAAGAAGATAATGCCAAGAAATAGTTAATCTGTTTGAAGAGATTGACAGGGGGTCTATACAAATGGGAGTTTAGAAATGAATAGTGATAATTGCTTAGAAAACTTTGCAAACATCAAAAAGCTATACAATTTCAAAATGCACAGGACAAGAAATTAATAAAATTTCAACAGTGAAAATATTTCAGATGGTTATAATAATAGGCAACTGAATGCTGATCTAATAAAAAGTATGATAAAATTCTAGCTCTATATAGAGGACTGACAAATAAAGGGCAAACAAAGTAAGATTGGCCATTAGTGAACCCAGCAATGAGCCAACTGGGACCAGCACTTCCCTACCTCAGAGTCTGGGACCCACTTGTTCACATATTCAAGAATCTCATTAAAACACTATATACTGGGAGCTATAATATATACACAGAGGACCTTGTACAGACTAAGAAGTGGAAAATTTCTAGTGATGGAATTTGGCAAAGCATTTTCTTTGTGAATACACACATATGTATGTACTCACAAAGAAAATGCTATAGTGTGTGTGTGTGTGTGTGTGTGTATATGTGTGTGTGTGTGTGTGTGTGTGTGTGTGTGTGTGTGTATACCTGTGGACCCTGAAATTGACTGTTGGGTATCTTCCTGGATTACTGTCCACCATATGTATTGATACAGTCTCTGGAAGAACTCAGAGCTGTCCTTTGGCTAGTCTAGCAAATCTGAGGATTCTCTGTCTCTGCTTCCTACGTACCAGGATCAGACATGGGCTGCCAAACCCATGCTGTTCATTACGGCAAGTGCTTTACCCTTGCGTCATCTCCAGAGACTGCTCTACACCTTCCTAAATTTTACTTCTTTAAAAAGTGAGTTTTCAGCATCTACAAAGGACCAAGATGTCACTTAGAACTGTCTATTTTGCATTAACACATATAATATAAAGATAGAATACTGCAAAGTCTATAAAGAAGATATTTTGCTACTTCTAAGTAAGTAGAATCTTGGGCATTTGCTGTTTGCTTTACTTTTAACGTGAATTCAGATAGGATCTCTTGCTTTACTTTTGTTTCTCCACAACAAAACACTCATTTAAGAATTCAATGAATGCCTACGATGTGACTTCTCGGAGAAAATATTATATATAGATCTGTAGAGCCTCTCCCTGATCTCATTGGGGGTGATTTCACAGTACTCACGAAGTAAAGAAAAATGGGTAAACGTAGTCCAACCCCTTGCCAAAATCCATTCTGCATTCACGAAGAAGCCTGTTCCTCTTTGTTGAAAAGTAATCTTTATATTTGCCATCCAGCTGTCACGTGATTTGTTACCTCTCAGCTCAGCTAGGATAGGTTAAAGGCAGGCCCCATTCTCCTAATTCATGGATAGATGACTTAGTGGATAAGAGGCCTAGCTTCTCTTCCAGGGAATCCAGGTTCGATTTTTCAATACTCAAATGACGTCTCTCAATTGTCTGTGCTATACATAAAATAAGAATAAAAGAAAAAATTAAAAGTGTCAATGTATAGTCTATGCTCAGGGCTGCAGATGGGATGTGCACCTCTACAACTTAATATAGGTTCTGTAGCTTAGGTCTCTGAAGTAAAATCTGTAGTAGCCAAGCTTTACACATTCCCAAGAAAACCCAAGAAAACCATACTTCATGAATGAAATGCAAAGTGATCCATGGTAAGGAAGTGGGCAATTTTACCCATTTTCCTGTAGTTCTTGAAGCCTGTGAAACCTCCTCAATGTGATGAGGGAGGAGCCATGAAGATCTTGTACATAACTCACACAGGTAGCCAGATAGCTGAACTTCAGCTTTTCAAATGGACTCGGGAACCAGCTGCTGAATGAGCTGTGTCCACACGCTATTTCCTCATACTTCAATTATAGCTTAATTAAAGCTTAAGACTTAAGTTCTTAGTGTGCACTGAATTCCTGAATACAAGAGTCTCGAGACTTATTTTCTTTTCCAAAGTTTACTAAGTTATTTTATGTACAAAATTACGTTCGTGTATTTTAGAACATGTCTAAATTCCAGCAAATACTAATTTTGAAAAAAAAAGCCATAATCTTTCACCCCTGAATAATCTTATTGATACATTTTCTTATAAGATTCAAAACAAAGCTTTTCTCATGCACTTTCCTTCATTTCTAAATACTTAGTAGAAAAGTAAGCTAGTGGAACCTATTTGAGCTGCTTTTCTAGGTGTTTTGCAGGTTTCAGAGCACAATGATGTGCCTCACATAGCAACACTTTGGGATGCTCAAGACCACTTTGGGCACAACTTTAGCATCTTCCTTTAGGAACTGAGTAGCCTCAGAGGGGAGGTCCAAGCAAAGAAGTGGTTTGATACTAACCCACAAAAGACGCGTACAGCTCTCAGACAGCGTACCTCAGTTGTGTGCTTCGCTGCTGCGTAGAGAAAGATTCAAGACGCAAGTGCTCAGGTGACAGCTGCTTGCACAGTGGTGGATAGAAGTAGAGCTATATAGATTTCTCAGCTAGGGGTCACTAAGCACCCTTCCTACGCTTCAGGAGAAGGATATTTACCAAGGAAACATGCCTTCTTTGAATTTTCTCCTTTGTTTAAGGTTCCTAACACACCTTTCATTGTATTGATTTTCCAGTTTTATTTCTTATTAGTCAATATACAGATTAAGAATATTTATTACTTGAGTTAATTTCTTTTAGTTGGCTGTAAATAGCTAAACAATTTTTAAAAAATAAATAAATAAGGTTGCTGTTTTGAGAATTCTTTTTTTCTATATATTTGAAATCGTTATAAATACTCTATGGGGAATTTACAGGACCTGTAAATAAATGCCTCTACATAATAAAATTTAGTGCTATGGTCAGCAAAATATGTCTTAAATTAGAAAGCTGACAGGCATATAATCCAACTAATGCTGCTGGATTACCATGCAGCAACATTTTGAATATTCACATCAATACCATGTTTAAATATAAAACTGTCTCCTATCAATAGAATATAAAAGGATTGCCTTGCAAGCGATGTTCCTGATTGCTTGTCTACTTACTATACATCAGTTTGGCCCCAGAGATTGAGAAGCTCCTGTGACTGTGTCTTCAGTGATCCCTGAAACAATAGAGCAGCCCGGGAAACAGTGCAAATGCAGAGATCCCCAGAAGCCCACCTACTGCTTTTCCACCATCCTGCTGGGGTGGCTATTTCCACAGGTGTGCTGAGAAAAGAATGAGGGCTGAGCAGAGAAAAGTTCCAGGGAGAGCTGCCAGATAAAGTACAAGTCATCACAATATTTTGGGTGTCAATTTAATACTAAAATTTTACTTATTCTTTTAAATATAACTATGTGTCCTAAATATTTTCTTTTTTTTTTGCAAATTCTGGCACTATTATCACTTATTCCTGTGAAAGAATTTATTTCCTTCTGTGAATATAAAACTCTTTATTTTCTTCCTTTCTTTCTTTCCTCCTTTCTTTCTTTCTTTCTTTCTTTCTTTCTTTCTTTCTTTCTT
>JADRCD010210190.1:0-11317 GCA_019843815.1 Montemys delectorum | reverse complement strand
GCCACCAGCTTGCTGGGGGAGCAGTCCTCATTTTCTGGAGGCCTCACCTCCCCACTTTCCGATTCTTTGCCACTAGCCAGTCTCCTGCTAGAGGAATGGACGAGTAGGCTAATCAAATTGTAAATGTCATATTTATCTTTTTGATACAGGGGCTCCTGTATCTCAGACTAGTCTTGAGCTTGCGTTGTAGCAGAGGATAGTCTAGAATGTCTGAGGCTCCTGCTCCTACCTTCTGATTACCGAAGTGTACACCACACCTGGTTTATGTGACACCGGGGCTTGAAGCCAGAGCGTAGGCATGAGAGTAAAGCGCTCTAGCAACTGAGCTACATCTCCTCTTCCTTTTAAACTAAAGGCATTTCTCACCAATTCAAAGAGTGACCTGCATTTCTTCGAGACTGGCCACCTCCAGCATACCCTGGTGGTCAGAAAATGAGGAGAGAAGATAAAGGTCAGGGGACTTCTGAGTTAGGAAGGTGGGTCCAAGGCAGGAGACAAAGGCTCAGGTTGGGCCCATGGAGGCTCTTAGGGGAGAGCGGAAACCCAGGCCTATGAGACTGATGAAATCTGCTCCTCCCACTCTGATGGCCGGAAGTGCCCTGTTCAGGCGCAGGCGGGTGGGGAGCCGCTGCCTGCGGGCTCTGACTGCGCGCTGCCGGCCTGGGGTATTTATAGTACCTATCTGTCTCCACCTGGATCTATGAGGCCTATGGCTGCGGCATGTGTAAGGGACTGTGCTGGGGGTACATTAGCAATTTAAGTGGCTGGTGCTTGGCCGTGGATGAAAGCTGGGATGGAAGTTACAAAGGCTAAATCGAGGGCAGGCAGGGGAAACGCCAGAGTGCAGCTCCTCCTTTGTGCCAAGAGCTTGGTGGTTAGGCCTGGTGAAACCCGGGGCTTTCCGGCCCCTGCGTCCCAGCGGCGGCGGCTGTGGGCGTGGTGAGGCAGGTGTGGGTGGCCCGGGATCTGTCTCAGACTCCTCCCCGCCCTGGTTGTCAAGGTTGTCTCGGCTACTCAGAAGGATTAAAGGCAAAACTGACAACAAGAACTCTTCTTTGTAGTAGGAAAGGAGGATCCCAGAGAGGTCATTGCGGCAGTCCTCTTTTCAGACACAAAACTACCGACTCCACGTTTGCAGACCTGTTATTGCCATGCGCACCTTCAATTTTCCCTAACCTTTCTAGTTGTTCTCAGACAGCAATTACATCATTTTAAAGTATATAAATAACTGACCTCTCTGCCCCCAAGCAGTGCTTGTGGTTCAGAGCACAGTGGTTAAAAGCAAGGAGGAGCCTTTTTGGACCTTTTAAAGCTACAAAACAAACAAACAAACAAAACACACACACACACACACACACACACACACAAAACAAAACAAAAAAAACCAAAACACCGAGAGCACAGGCTAGGCATAGTGGCTCAGAGCTTGTCATTCCAGCACTAGGGGAACTGAGGCAGGAGAGTTGCCCACGAGTTGGAGGCCAGCCCGGGAAACTTTGACAAATGGTGATAGATAAATAGATGGATGGATAGATAGATAGATAGATAGATAGATAGATAGATAGATGCAAAAGTGAGACCCCAGTCTAGACCAATGCCAGCAGGAGTTAGCCACCTACAGGTCTCTGAGTGAAGCCTGCTCTGACTATGTCACTGACAAGCCAGGCTGGAAAGTGGCGGCCAGCACAGGATCTTATGACGGAAAGTAAAATAAACAGCAGCAAAGACCTAGAGAAACGAAAATACACTTGACACTTTGTCTTTCTTTTCCACATTTAACGTTGTCGCAACACAGATGAGTAGGCCAGGGTCACCATTACACAACAGGGAAACTGAGGTTTGGGAAATAGGTTAAGGAACTTGTAGCTTCAGACTCAGATGCACGGCACTCGCGTGGGCGCTATATCCGCCCGGCTTTTCCACGCGGGCCGGGGACAGGTTCTGGCTGGCACAGCAGTGTAGGTCTCAGGCTGCTGGAAAGGCCGGTTTCGTGGCCTGGGACGAGGGGGTGGCTGGCCCGGATCCGGAGCTACACGGCGCGGCCGAGGCAGCTGGCAGTCAGCTGGTGCCGGGGCCGCGCTCGCTCGGAGGAGGCGAGCCGGCTGCATACCGCAGGGCGCAGAGGAAATAGCTGGGATTCCTCCCGCGGCGCCGCGCTCTCGCTCCCGGGGCGCGGGCACCCGCAGCCCGCGGGGACGCTCAGGGCGTGCGCCAGCGGTCCGCAGGCTCATTCCCCGTACTGCCCGGGGAATCCTCCCCCAACCCCACCAGCAGCGCCCTAGCCACTCCCCGCCAGCCTCTGGGTGCTCAGAGGCGCCGCGTGTTCTGTTCTTGCAGACTCCCCAGGCCTCCTGCCTGTTGGTCTCTGACTCAGGCCATGCGAGTCGACAGCGCCCCTGGGAAGGCTAGCTAGCTGCACAGTGGTCCCCCCCTGCAGAGGCTGTACCCGACCGGATCTGCCCTCTATGACCCACCCCACCACAGAGGCTGAAGGTCTGGAGCCTGCTCCAGGCAGTGGGCCCCTAGAGGTGCCAGCTTTAGCCTTTGGAAAGCTGTTGCCAGTGATGAGACCGTTTTTGTCTAGGCTTCGAAGTTCTTGAGATAGGGACTTCCTACTTGGGGTGGCAGAGATGAGGCTAGCCCCTGAGGAACTGCTGCCAGGGGGTGAGGACTAGGTGGTGGAGAAGGGAGGGCAGTAAGGGCCTGGAGTGAGTACTGAACCTGGCACCCTCTCTGACTGTACAGAAGCCACAAGAAGGGGAAAGAGACCCTTCTTGAAGAGTCAGCTGAGAAAGCTCCCCTCTTCTGAACAGAGCCAACAGTTTGATGAGGTTGGGGATCAGGAGGTGGGAAGGTAAATGGAGGATCCTAAATGGGGCCCACATTACCTTTCCTAGGAGCTCGGAACAGGCGTGGACAGGTCTAGGTTGTCTCTCCACTTTCCCTTAAGATGATTGCTTCAATGGGCTAGTGAGATGGCCCACCTGGTAAAGGTGTCTGAGGCTAGGCCTGATGATCTGAGTTCAAACCCCAGGACCCACACGATGGAAGCGGAGATCATACACAAAATGTTCAGCCAGGTCACAAGTCTTCTATTGTCTGTGGCTTCTTCCCTGGCTCTTGCACTCTGTTAGTTTCTATGGCCTATATGATTATACTTTCACACTGGATTGTGAATGAATGCTTTTCAATTTATCTTCCTAGTTAGATGTTAGCTTTACCATGCCAGGGCCCTGATGAATCTCATATACCTTTGGGAACCTACCATCTAATATCGTGTTAAACTTACAGTAAAGTCTGCTTACATGTTTGTGAGTGAATAAGAAGGATGAGGAGGGAATGGGTAGGCCCAGTACAAACAATGACACAGACCAGAGGCAGAGCTAGCCGATATGGAGCCAGCACATATAGGGTACCTGCTACCTGCTACCCAGATCCAGGATGGGAAGGCCCGGTCCTGAGGGCTTGGCTTTGTCTCCCGAGAAGGCTACACCGGCTTGGTCTAACTTGGGCATATTGGTAGAGCCCTGTTTTCACGATCTTATTAACTTCCACACTCCCCCACTCCTGGACAGACTAGAAAGTTCTAGTTTCATACAAATTGATACTATTTGGTCATTCTGCTGGGGCTTATATGTATCCTAGTCTGAGACTGAGGACAGAAATGTCTGCCCTCAGAGCACAGTGGGACTGACATGGGAGTTCTCCAGATGTCACCCCGTGTCCAATGGGTCCAGTGAGCATATTATGTTTCTACCTTCCAGGCCATCCAAGTAGCCAAAGGTCTGGAGAGGGGACTCTCCTCTGAGTGAGTTCCCCCTGAGCCTGGGAGGAAAGAGGAGGCAGAAGTCAGGCTGTCTAAATGCATCTGCCCCTCAGTGGGAAGATCCAGACATCACTTCCAGAGCTGCCCCTAGACCCTCACCCATGAGGAACGCCCCAGGAAGCCTTGGCAAACCCTTCCAACATGGCTAGCTCACAGCACCAACAAAGGTTCTGGGAATTTGGACTCTCAAAACCCCTATATTTTTTCATAAGAAAAAGGAACAGATTTTGGCATCTTTGTTCCTGAAACAGGAAATGACCCAAGACAGTGACCTCCAGTAGCTACTTCCTCATCCAGTGTTCATAAGAGGGTGGGCTCCCTCAGTCTCCTGTTTCCCTGCAGGGATCAGTGGGTATAGGAGCCCCAACAGGGGATAGTGAGGACTTACAGAAAATGTAGGGGTGGGGATGGAAGGAGAGAGTTTTGAGGTCTGAGGAATCCAAAAGCCTGGTGGGCTGGAGTCGGGGCCAGTGGGTCCTGGCATCTAAGGGTTACTCAGTCCAGTTGTTACTTTTATCTTTTCATGGAAAGAGCATCTCCGATGTGACCTTTTAGGAGTTCAAGGTTTCTGGTACCTTGGCCATGTGTAGATTCTGGACTGGGGAGGAGGAAAGCAGACAGAGTGGGAGAATAAGGTGAGTCCCCTGGGGTGCTGAGGTGGGGTGGGTGTGAATGGGGATGGAGGCCTGGCTGGAGGAACACAGGCAGAGGGCCCTCTGAATTGTGAAGAGTTCACTAGAGCCTCCCTCCCTCCTGCCCCCTAACTCAGGATAACAGACCCAGCTCAGAGGAAGGCATGAGGCAATGTGGGGAAGCACTGGAGGGTGAGGGCGTGGAAGGGCAAGGAGCCCTGGGACCATTAACCGAGTTTTACATTCCTGGCTCCTGACTGAAAGCAGCTGGCTGGGCTGGTCACTGTGAATAGGTCTTTGCTGGCCCAAGTTCTTGCTGTAAAGTTGGGCTTCTGTGACCCCAAGGGAGCTAATAGCTCGGCAGGTTTGCAAGTAAAGTGAGAACATAGGTATGAGATGTGTTGCTGGGTAAAATGAACAGATCAATGGTCTCCATGCAAGTGGACGCTTCCTCCTTTCTGGAATGGCTAGTGAAGGGCACCTGTGATGGTGGACAAGGTGAGCAGAGGTCACAGGTTTACCTCTGAGACAGGTGAGAGGTGGACTGATGATGGTCAGAGGGGCTAAGAGGGTACTGGGAGTCCAAGGTCCTATTGGTCAGTAGGGTGTTCCTCAGACTCCAATTCCAGGATATCTTGCTTAACTGAACACTCCTCAAACTGGGGAGAGGAGTGTGGAAGGGTTAGGAAAGGTCTGGGGATCCCTTTAAAGGGTGAGATGCTATGGAGACACTGTCCCTCAGCAGAGGACAGCAAAGGTCATGTTGGCTGCCACATTATTCAATACACTTTATGTCTCTTCCCAGGCTGTAAGTGTCCAGAGATGGCATTTCTCACAGGTCCCAGCACATACCAGGTATCAAATAAAAGTCAGCCGGAAGAGAAGATCAGGGTCAGAGGCCCACTGCCAGCAGATGGAGCCTGCTGGGTGCCTGCAAAGGCTGTTTGCTTAATCACCTTGCCTTGCTGTGTGACTGTGAAATCCACTTTCGGAGCCAGCCTTTCTACTTCTCATTTTCTCTGGCTCCTTTTGTCTCCTGTGTCTCCCATAGAGACTGTCTGTCTATCTGTAGCGTGTGTGTGTGTGTGTGTGTGTGTGTGTGTGTGTGTGTATGTGTGTGTGCGCGTGAGCTCACACACTTAGGTGAGTAATGTATGGGTGCATGCTGTACCTGTATGTGTGTGCATGTGGAGGGCAGAGGGTGGTATCAGGTGTGTATTTATTTATCACTTTCCACCTTATATTTTTTTCAAAAAAGATTTACTTATTTTTATTTTATGTATATGAGTGTTTTGCCTGCGTGTATATGTATGTGTATGTGTGTAGGTGTAGGTATAGGTATAATGTATGTATCATGTGCATGCCTGGTATCCTCAAAGGGCTCTGAAGAGAGCAACGGAACCCCTGGAACTAGAGTTACAAACCATTGTGAACTTCCATGTGGGTGACAGGAACCCAATCTGGGTCGTCTGTAAGACCAAGCTTTCACTTCAGCCCCTCCACCTTAGTTTTTGAGACTGGGTCTCACTAAACCCAGACCATGCCACTTCGGCTGCCCAGAGAGCCCTGGGAGTCTGCTTGTCTCAGCACTGAGTTATACAAATGTTGCTCCACGCCTGCCTAGCCTTTTACTTGTTTACTGTTTCTTGTGTATTTGCTTACACTGCTTTAAACCATCTCCCCAGCCATTACATTTTTCCATTTTTAACTTGTTAGAGATTATGTTGGTAAGATGATACAGTGGTAAACAATGCTTATACCTGAGATAGATGACACTCCCCTTGCCAGCTCCTGTAAGGTCTGCAGATCATTCTCTGAAGTCTAGTAAGGTCTGCCATACAGCTTGGTTGGAAGACGGGAGCATTTTCCTTGCTAGGTGTGATTTTGTGGCGCCACCTGCTGGCAACAGACAGATATACCCACACTGAGTTTTGCACTGTTATAGAGAAACCAAATATTGGGGCTGAAGTGATGGCTCAGTGGTTAAGAACACTGGCTGTTCTTCCAAAGGACTTAGAACTTACACGACAACTCATGAGATGTCTGTAATTCCAGTTTCAGGAGGGATCAAGACTGTCATCTAACTTCACGGACACTAAACCTACATGGGGAGTATATATGTTCACGCAGGCAACACACACACAGAAGAGAGACAAATAAATCTTTAAAAGAAATCAATTATTAAAGCATACAGTATATAGGGCTTGGAAACTCCACTGTGGCAGAGTGCGTGCCTAGCATGCTTGGCCTCATCCACTGGCTGGCACACCAAAGAAGCAAGCAAGCAAACTGTACATCACAGAATGGGACTCAATGAGACACAAATGTGCTTATCAATGGGCACACAAATCTTGTAGAAATTATGAACACACAATCATATGTAGAAATTAAACATCTAAAAGTACCCCACCCTTAGACTCCAGTAAATTCTTACAGTCTAACAAAAGAAAGCCTGTTCCTTTGTAACAGTTCCCTCCCCTGTCCCTGCTGATTCTTTGAGACTGCCTTGACAGACCATGGCTGAAGCTCAGTTGGGAGAGTGCCTGTCTCCTTGTGTTTGATCCCTGGAACCATATAAAGGAGGCACAGCACATGGCTGTAATCCCCGTCCTTAAGAAATGGAGGCAGAAGAGTCAAGGTCAAGGCTGGACCGGCAAGATGGCTCAGTAGGTAAAGATGTTTGAAAACTAGATTCCCAGATTCCACATTGTGGAGGGAGGGACTCAACTCTCTCCAACCTCCACATGTACAGTGTGGTATGTCCCCTCCATCTATACATATACATGTGCAAGCAAGCTACACACACACACACACACACACACACACACACACACACGAGAGAAAGTTTTTAAAAAGCTACAAAAATGACTTCAAGTCCAGTGCTATCTCTTGGGGAAGCCATGCTGTACCTCTGAACTTCATAATTTTATGGCACTTCATTAACTTGTATTTTTGCTGTTTGAGGACACACATTTTCTTTCTTTCTGGTCTGGAAGTTTCCTGACGGTAAGCCTTGTGCTTCATTCATGTTTATGTTGTCTGGGAGCACCCGGCACTTCATCGTAAACAAAAGCAGGGCTTGGCAAGTGTTTGCTGGTATATGATGATCATGGGCACAAGGGAGAGTAAAGACAGTATACAGAAGCCAACCTCTGCTCGCCCACACTTCTCCAGCCTTGCAAACGGACACACCGTTTTTATAAAATCACCAGGACACATCTCTGTACCCGTAGCGCTTACCCATACTCCTCACCCCAGTGGTTCTCAGCCTTCCTAATGCTACAACCCTTTAATGCAGGTCCTCATGCTGTGCTGACCCCAACCACAAAAATATTTTTGTTGTTATTTCATAATTATAATTTTGCTGCTGCTATGAGTTATGTAAACATTCGATATGCAGGATATCTGATATTCGACTCTTGTGAATGGCTTGTTTGACCCCCAAAGGGACCGTGACCCACAGCTTGAGAACCACTGTCCCATACCAAGTCTTTTATCGATCCCTTTATCTAGTTTTCCCCCTTCCTACTTGTCCTGTTAATCTCATGCTGTACTTTAAATTACTTCTTAATTTTTAGCGTGTGCGGTGTGCATGTGAAGGTCAGAGGACTACTTCCAGGTGTGGTTTCTTTCCTTATGCTGTGGGATTTGGAGCTTTAGCTCATGGCAGGGGCGCACAGCAAGTGCTTCAGCTCTCTGAGCCATCCGCTGGCCCTGCTGTAACTTTGTAAAGCACCTTCTGAGGGTGCTATTCTCTACTCAAAAGTCCCAGCAGTTCTTGTTACCTTATATGAGAAAGTCTGGTAAAAATTAAGTCCTTTCTTTTCTACTCTCTCTTTGAGGAAGAAGTTATCATTTTAGCCAGTCAAAAAGAAGCAAAGATCTCTCTGCAAATGTTATCATTGGTGGTGATAGATGTGCACACAGCCACAAATGTTCGTGCTGTCCATTCTTACTACTGTGAATGCCATCGCAAAGGAGCTGTATCGGTCCCTTGTCACCATGAGGGAACGATGATTAGGATGTTGCACGATCTTATTTCTAGATTCCCTGTTTGTATGAGGAAAACCAAGCCACCACGTTCATAGTGCTGTGAGCTTCTCTGTTACATAAGCTGGAAGCAACCCTTACTCAAGGTTTTAAATACCCGCTTCTCCTCAATGTCCACGGGAGGAAGGATATAGACTGCTTTTACCATGATCCTCATCAGTCCTTATGTTCTGATCTCACCCGATTCTCAGTCTAGCTTCTCTGTGTTTTCCACAAGGGTACCCACCCCTACTCCAAGCCCAGTCCAGCTTACACAATCTCTTGTTTCTACAATCTCAGTGAGCTCCTAACTCATTTCTTTGCCATTGACTCGCTCCCATCCTTTCTTCTTGTGGAAGCCAGAGGGGTTTGGCAAGAGGACCTTACATAGGCCACCCAGGAGAGCCTTGACTCACCATATAGGTTTACAGACTCCTGTCATCATGTCTGGTTTATGTGGTGTTGGATGCCAGATCCATGGCTTCCTGCTTTGCTGACCAAGTTGCATCCTCAGCTCTTGGGGGAGTCTTTTATTTTTATTTCTAAAATAAGTTTCTAATGATTTATTTTATTTTATGTGTTTACCTGCATGTATGTCTGCACACTAGGTACATAGATGGTGCCCAAGGAGGTCAGAAGACTTCAGATTCATTAGAACTGGAATTACAGATGGTTGTGAATGTGGATGCTGGAGATTAAACCTTGTTCTTCTGCAAGAGCGACTCCTGCTCTTAACAACTGATCCTCCTCTCCAGCCTCTGAGGATCTTTTTAAACTCAAATCTAATCAAGTGTCCTTTCCATGCTTAAATACCTTCAGTGGCCTTTAACCTCTGTTTAACTCCAATCCAGGTGCCTTAGTAAAATCTAAGTCCTATAAAGATCTGCAGAGTCAAGACCACTGGTCAGACTCAGTCTTGGCTAAGCATTGGAGTCTTCTAGAAATATTTCTAAAAAAAAATCATCAATGGTTTAGTCCTCTTTCCTTTTCCTGTGTGAGTGTATGTACTGTACACAAGGCAAGTGTTCTGCCAGTGAGCCTCATCCTCAGTTCCTGCTCATTTTGAGACAGTCTCCCTATGCAGCCCAGGTTAGACTCAAGTTTGAAGTCCTTCTGCCCCAGTATCCTAAGTGTTAGGATTAAAGGTGTGTGTTACATTTTTTAAAAAAATTAAATTTTAGCTGGGCAGTGGTGGTGCACGTCTTTAATCTCAGCACTTGGGAGGCTGAGGCAAGCGGATTTCTGAGTTCGAGGACAGCCTGGTCTACAGAGTGAGTTCCAGGGCAGCCAGGTCTACTCAGAGAAACATTGTCTCGAAAAACAAAAGAAAACAAAACAAAAAATTTAATTTTGTGGCTTTGGAGAACTGGGTTTACTTGAAAATGGGTGGGGCTGGACAGGAAAAGGGATGGGGTGCAAGAGAAGGATGAAGCCAAGAAAAAGTTGATGACCAAGGCTCAAAGTTTAATAATCAGCACTGTGTTTACATAGGGAGAGCCCACAGGCCCATCCTTCGTTCCAGTTGGATTCTGTTGTAAAGCAAGCTCAGCAGGCCGTCTGCCCCTGTAGGAAACTGCAGGTGCAGCGGCAAGGTGGAAGACTCCACCCTAGGTCAGCTAGGTCGGTGGACGACTCCACCTGAGTCACTAAAGTCCAACTGTGGCAAACACTTAAGGTCTATTTAGCCTGCTCCAAGGCTGAGGGAAGGACACAATTCCCCCTTTTTTATTTTTTAAAGATGAGCTGGACAGAGGCACAAGACTTATTTGTTTCCACGATCCCATCTAGGGTGGCTAGGCAGCTGTGTCTGTCTTAGGCCTGTGTCTATATTGTTCCTTCCTACCTGTTGTGGAGAACAAACACAGCTTTTTTGTGTTTGTCTCTGTCTTAGGTGGATAGGAGCTCAAGAACACTCTTACCTGTCCCTAACTACTGGCCTTCAAAAGCACACTCTTTCCACTCAGACCAAAGCCATGAAGGACACACTCAATGCATTTCTTTATAGCCATGGTGAATAGCTGAGCTTGCTGAAAGTGATCCTGTGTGAAGACAACCAATCTGTTAAGACACAAGGTCCAAAAGCTAAAAACAACAAGATTATAATTAAAAATTAAAGTTGACTGTGGGAATGTCCCAGGTGTTTAATTCAGCTGCTAATTGACAAAGATCAAACACAAAGTCTGGCCACCAAGTGTATGGGACGGTGGCTTTAAAAACTGATGGAAAGCAATCACTCTCAAGCAAGAGTGGAAACTACACTCCAGGTTAACTCAGATGGCTGGTAGGGATTGTGGGCCATCTTCATCATGGGTATCATAATCATTAGAAGGCTCAGGATCTGTGTCCATGTGACAAACCAATCTTTCAGACAGCTCCATTTTCTTTTTGTGAAAAAACACAGACAGAACCTTGCCTCATATTAAAACATGGTTGGGACCGTTCCATATATTAGTTAGGGGGTTTCACCATTTAACCGTGGCATATGAACTGGAAGTGACTGGATGCCAGTGGTGATCTGTTGCAGACTGGCCTTTAGTATTAGTTTGCAAAAAGTTTAAAACAAGTAGATAAAAGCAAGGTGTGCTTTTGGTAACCTTGAAGGCATAACTCCCTCTCTTTTGCGTTTAAAAGCCAAGTTTTCACTGGGCGGTGGTGACGAACGCCTTTAATCCCAGCACTTGGGAGGCAGAGGCAGGCGATTTCTGAGTTCGAGGCCAGCCTGGTCTACAGAGTGAGTTCCAGGACAGCCAGGGCTACACAGAGAAACCAAAAAAAAAAAAGAAGCCAAGTTTTCAGAGTGAGATGTGCATGCTCAAAAATTCCTTGTCCT
>JADRCD010210189.1:0-21929 GCA_019843815.1 Montemys delectorum | reverse complement strand
TATCTATCTATCTATCTATCTATCTATCTATCTATCTATCTATCTATGTATCTATCTATCTATGTATCTATCTATGTATGTATGTATGTATGTATCTATCTATCTATCTATCTATCTATCTATCTATCTATCTATCTACCTATCTATCTTGTGTCTCCTCAGGTAGTTCTGATACAAAATGAGAGGGGTATGTGATTAATCTGATTATTCTTCCAAAGCTGGTTGAGGTCATTCACTCTGGGAATAAAGTTTGGTTGAAAGAGAAGGGAAAACTCATTTGGAACTTAGGCCTCATGAAAAGGAAGCTCTGAAGATGGATATTTCTTGAAAACATTGAAGAGAGAAAGCCATAGGAAATATAGGGGAGATGAGGAGTGGGTTTGATGGTGCTGCCCAAAACAAGTAGACATAGTTTGTTTTGGGTTCCTATATCTCATTAAAATAATAAAAAAATACTGCTTGAACCTTACCAAGCAGGTTCTATGAAAGCTACAGGAAATTTTCTTGGAAGTCTATACAGAGGAGCTATACCAGGCATAGCTTTGTGTTACTATAGGTCACAGGAGTTTTGGACGATGTGGTACTACTCTCTGAAAAAAATGATGTGCTGACTTGCACAGATGGAAGCTAAAATTTATCACAGAGCAGAGGAAGACAAGAATGTAGTGAGGAAAGTTGAAAATCCCATGGACAATGAAGACACTGATTCCTATGCTTCTAAGTATGAGAAATTTGGTGGCAACTTGAGGACATTAGATAGCATGTTTTGTCTATGTACAATGTTTTTCTTGATTTCTGTATTTTAATACCCTCAAGGATAGATTCTCTCTTTACAAACACAGAGTTGTAATATAAAGTATAGTTATATGGGTAGAAACATCAAATAGCCAAATTGTGGGGAAAGCCTGTGTGTCATTGGTATAGCACCCTACCTGTAAGTAAGCTTGAATCTTACTTCTTCCAACTTTTTGTCTTCTAAAAGCTTGGTCCTAGAATGGTGACATTTAGAAGAAGTGAGACATTTCAGAAGTAAAGTCTTGAAAATGGACTTCAGCTCACTTGGAGAGGTGGGGATGGGGTCCTCTTGGTTATCTGTGGGACCCAGACCATCATTTCTCTTTCTGTCTTCTTGCTCCCAATGCAAGTCTGTCTACTACATACCACATATGTGGTCCCCACAGGCTTTAAGACGAAGCCAAAAGAAACCTTTTCTCTTTCTAAGTTAATTATCTCTGGTATTTCATAATAGTGACAGAGAACTGATTAACTCATCGTTCTACTCCATCTCTGTTTATGTTTAATTTGGATCCTCTTATCTATAAGAAGGTCTATTACACTCATCTCTGAAATAAAAGTAGTTTATAAGGAGGGAAGTAAGGACAAATCTCCCAACAAAATATTCCTTAAGAGAACCCTCTAAATATCGACACCATACTATTCATATCCACCCAAGACTAGACATACAAGCAATGCTATAGGATGCCACTGAAGATGAAAATAGTTATGTGAAATATAGTAAAGTATTGAGTTATAATCAATCCATGGTAAAGTAACTAAATAAATTCAAATTGAAAATTTTTAAACTGTTCATAGAAACAATATTTTCACTATTTAGGATAAAAATAGTTAAAAGCAAAAATATAAGTGGATGGATTGATTTGTGAAAATTCTGTGTAAGGTAGAGATTTATAAAATGTAACAACAAAGTTTCAAATCATGCAAGAAGAATGCCAAGTGAATACAAAGGTAATTTTTCTCTCACCGTTTTTACTACCTTTGTAATCGGAGTTACAATTTAAAATGGCTTGCAATAATCAAAAGATTTTATCAGGCCTCATAAAAGCTACAAAGGAAAATGCTATAATAAACCATAAAGAATCAAGGACTCAATTCAGATTACTGAGCTCAAATAATTAACCACACAAGAGTATATGAATAAAGGGACAAATGAAAGAAGAACAACAGAAATGAACATTATAAAACCATGAAACTTTGTTTTGCATTAGATATTACTTATAAGCAATTTCATCCATCCTTTGAATCATGTGTACATAAGTGAAATTCAGGTTATAGAAAAAAGATAATACATGCTATTGTAGACCAGAAGAAAGCAAGTGTATTTATTCTGCTCTCTTTTAAAAACATATTTAATTTAAAAGCAGTAGAAAGAGAGATATATGATGATTATATAATGATAAATTCATCAAGAGTTCAAAGAAATCTGGATATATTTGTAGGCAGCAATAGAATCTATACATCTAAAAATAAATTATTTTCAGATCAGTTGGAAGACAAAATTCTGAAACAGTGAGATTATGGGGCTTTAGCCAACAATATTCTCTATAGATCATCATTCAGGCTGAAAATAACAAAAAGAAGGGAAAAATGAGGCATACCTTATGCGTGAAACTAGCCAACAGGAAGTAAATACTTCATGTAAGATCAAGTGAATATGTATCGTTTAACATGGAACATCCTCTGGGACATACTCAATAACAGGCAATAAAATATTCTAAAAAGTAAAATAATAAGAAACTAAAACATGTGTGCTTTCTCTGACTACAGTTATAGAAAACTGGAAGTCAATGGTAGATATACATTAATGATTAAAATAAACATTCAATAAATTAATAACTAAGTGAACTTAAAAACCCTGTAAAATTATTACAGAAAACAAAATACAAAGCAGATCAACAGCATCACTCGGAGGGAAGGTCACAGCAGTCAAAGGGTACATCAGAAATAGCAAGATTCACTTCTTAAAACTTGAACAACCAGAAAAACTAGATCAAGACCTGTCTCCATATTCTAAAATATTAATCTTTACATAATTCAGATTTTGGAATAAATAAATGGCAGCAAAAGAGAATTCCCAATAAATTTCAGGTGGCCCAGAGTCTAATTTGGAGGTTTCAATGGGCCTCTTTGCCTTTAGATGTCTGGGAATATTGAGGAAGAGTAGGCAGAAGTTTATAGGAGTAAGAGTGCTTGGGAATATGGCCCACTGAATCAAATAAGTTGAGAAAACAGAGGCTCACAGAGAATGAAGCAGTAGGCACTGGGCCTGCATGTAATCTGCACCAGGTTCCTGTGTATATGTTGTGGCTGTTAGCTTGGTGTTTTTGTTGGACTTCTAACAACAGGAGCAGGTGTATCTCTGACTCTTTTGCCTACTCTGGGACATTCTTGCTCCTGCTGGGATGCCTTCTTTAGCTTCCATGGGAAGGCTTTTGCCTTGTCTTATTGTATTTTGTTTTCTAATATTTGGCTACTGTCTCTTGGAGGCCTGCTCATTTCTAAAGAGAGACAGAGGCAGAGACAGTGTATCCTCGGGAATAAGGGAGTTGGAGGAGCTCTGGGAGGAATGTATTATATGAGAGATGTATTGTATGAGAGAAAAAAACCTATTTTAAATTTTAAAAATGAGAGGAAAATATAAGAATTCACTGGAATTAATTGAATGTTTTAAGTGTGATGTTTAACAAAACATTAGCTTGAGTAAGTGCAAAAATAAAGATTGAAAAAGTAAACTAAAGCTATACTATGAATATGTGGGCTTGACTTACTTGATAGCGTGCTTGCTGTATAATCGCAAAGACCTGACTTGGATCTTTAGCATCCATATGAAAGATGGATACATTCTTGTAATCCCAGCACTGGGGACACACAAACAATACAATCCATGGTGCTTTTTGCCCAAGTAATAGAGTCTAATTGGTCATCTCCTGTTTAGGGTATCTTCGCTCTCAAAATATAAGTTGGAGAGAAATTAAGGAAGAGGTTACCTTTGACCTATGGCTTCCACGTGCATACACAGTCACAGGCAAACACACGTACATACAAACACAGGCACATACACAAATATGTCACTTTTACAACAAAGAGAAAAAAAGTGAAGATGTACTACAGAGCTGTAGTCTAATTAGCATGATATTGGCATACTATGAACCCGTAAGAAATAGTAGGACGCCTATAAACAAATCTACAGGTAATTGATTTTTAACAAACTTATTAAGAGCAAGTATTGGAGAAACAATAATTTTTAATAAACAGTGCTAGAAAAAAAGTCTAATTTTTCTGTGTAGAATAATGAAATGTGACCCTACTCTGTGAAGATGCAACCTATAGAACAAGAAAAAATTTGCAAACACATTCTGAAAGGGAGCTAATACCCAGAACATAGAAAGAGCAAAGACCAACAGCTAAAAACTGTACTCAAAACCAGCAGCTTTCTCAAAAGAAGACACATACACTGCCAACACACCTATTATTATAAGGTTCAAAGTGTAAGTAACCAACATGAAGAGTCAACCCCAAGCCATTAGGATACAGTGCTGTAATTCAACTGGAATATCTATTGACAGCTAGAACAGCCATTAGCAAGTTAAAAAAATGTGCTATAGAATGTAGAGAAAATAGAGCCATCGTACATTGGTGGGAATGTAAGTAAATATAGTTATGAATGGCACCACCAAAAAAAAAAACAAACAAACAAGCAAAAGCCCACACCTTTAATCACAGAACCTGGAAGGCAGAGGGAGACAAATCTCTGAGTTTGAGGCCAGTCTGTTGTACAGAGTAAATTCCAAGACAGCCAGGGCTACCCAGAGAAACCTTGTCTTGAAAAACACCAAAACAAACAAACAAACAAACAAAAATATAGAAGTTCCTCAGATAAATAAACCTCCATATTTAACAACAGATATACCATTTGATGTAAGTTTCACATGGCTGGGAAATGAAATCCTATGTATCCATGTAGTATTTTATTGCAGCACTAACTCTAAGAGCAGAGAATACATGTTTATCAACAAACAAGTTGTTCACGTAAATGAGCTATTACTTACTTTGTTCTCTTTGATACCTCTGATACTATGAAAGCCAGTTTTCAAAGAGCCAGATTTTGGATCTTGAAAACACACACACCCAGACACACACACACACACACAAACACACACACACACACACACACACACACACACACACACACACACACACGCAGAGAAAGAGAAAGAGAGAGGGGGGAGAGAGAGATTCTATCACATACATAAGCACACTTATATGCATATTGTGCTAATTTAGGTCAATGTATAATTCCTTATACTTTTAAGAGCTATTGTTTATAATGCTTCAGAAAACAACTGGGGAGGGCATCATATTCTTCTTTAAAAAAATATATATGTACTCCAAAGTACTTCTCAATGAAATATCAATGTGACAACATGACATAATTATATATATGATCTTATTTTCTATTTTAGAAAAAAACTGTGACTTAGTGTATGTGTAAGAATCTTTTTTTGTAAAATTTTTACTGCTTAAATTGTTGCTCTGACTTTTGCTACAATTATGTATCTACCACCTTTCTATACTATGGTACAGTAAATTGTTAAAATGATTTTCATAATTTGGACTACCTCTTAAGCCGAGGATCCTAAGTAGGCTTAAAAGCATTGCAGGTGTAAAGAGTTATACATACAAAATTAAATATCATTTATTATTTAAGAATTAATTGTGCTACATATCTTATGATTATGGAAGCTTTGTTGTTTTATGCTGGTTACATAATCAGATAAGAGAGATTTTATTTTTCTCTATATTGGGGAAAATGTAAGCTGGCATTTTAAATCTACAGGAAATGAGTAGTTAAATATAGTTCCTTCCTTCACTGAAAGCCATTAGTCTAGCATAGTAGTACATGCCTAAGATCCCAGGAGACTGAGTGAGGACAGTTTGGACACTCTGAAAGATCCTGTCACAAGTATGCAAGTAAACAAAACATTCAAGGTCATTAAGTTACTACGATTTTGAAAAATGTTACTTTTTCTGCTGCTTATTAACATAACATACATGATACTGAATAACGGAAGACAAGCATACACACAGAGGCATTTGAAACAAATTTCTATTAATAAAATTCATACAGATAATTGTGTCATTTATGGTTTCAGTAAACAGAATGTTATTTTCTATTAATTTTATAAATTTTATAGTGTTTTAATTCTACTATACTAACATGACAAAAACATGAAATATGTACTCTACTTTCTAATCATATGGTGATTAGAAATACAGTTAAAATAATTACTTTAGTAACAAAAACAAAAATCATTAGTTTACTCAAGAAAATAAAAAATCTATATTAAATAATGCTAATATCAAATCCAATATCAAGATATTCAAACTATCTAAAATTTAAATTCAGGATATTTTTCCACAAAGCATTATTTAATTAACTCCTGCCTGGTCTTGCCTTGTAAACTGTACTCAGTACAATTTTAACACATTAGAAGAAATTTAGGACCACTTTCTGGACCAGATAATATTTCCTCTTGAATTTTTAGATGACACATGATATTTTGAAATTAGCATTTCAGAATGTATATGTTCAGGGACACAGGTCTGAATGAGCTGTGTGTTTGAGTAGTTAGGCTACATGTGGTAGAAACTGGGGTCAAAATTACTTAGATGGTATCTAAGAGTAATGTTGTCTTGAAACAAAATCTAATTTTAGCACACAAGTGCTTTGTATTCTTTCATTAATAGTATGCAAAACACATTTATTCTATATGTCTAAGGAAGTACCATTCAATGACAATACAAACAGTAATTTTGTCATAGCTTTTATATAGGTTGTTTCGCAATGCACCATGGAACTTCCTAAGTTTTTAAGTTTGTAAGAAGCTCTTCTTTCATCTATTCGATCATGATTGTAATTTCCTCACAGTCCCCAACTTCCATATCCCTCAGATCCTTCCCCACTCTGGATCCCCTCAAAAGAAAAAAAAAGTAGGTCTTTCATCAATCAAACACAGTATAACCAGCTACAGTAAGACTAGGCAACATACCATTACATCAAGGCTAGACAGGGCCAATAGGACAAAAAGGGTCAGACAAGTAGGCAAAAGAGTTGGGGACAGTACTTGGTCTCACTGTTAGGTTTCCCAAGAAAAGAGCAAGCTATTCAGCCATAGCGTATAAGGAGAAGATCTATTTCAGACTCCCTGAGTCTCAGTCTAATGATTCTGTGTGCTGTTTTTTGCCTGGTGTGTCTTTGATCCTGCTGGTTCCTCCAATCCTTACCATATCTCTTCTTCAGGACTCCTTGAGCCCTGCCTAATGCTTGGCTGGGGGACTCTCCATCTTATCCCATCAGTTGCTAGATGAAGTCTCTCTGGTATCTTTGATAATGATTCTGTTAGGCTTTGGTCCCAGAACTCTCAAGGGGTTTGTGGCTGGGTTGGTGCCTCAATTCTTCCCTCATGCTTAAAGTCTAGTCAATCAGATTAACATTTTTAAAAGTTTTTATTTTATATTTTGAAAATTTCATGGAGAACTTTATTTACAAACATTTTGCCCCTTTTTTTCTGCCTCCAACTGTTCCTGTGTTTCTCTTCCATTCCTTCTCAACTATATCAGTTTTTTTTTTGCATTTTTTTGTTTCATACATACACAAATGCACACACACACACACACACACACATACACATAAACAAACAAATACACACTCCTTCTACAGAGTCTCTTTAATGTTTATATCATGCACATGTTTTAGGGCTAAGAATTTGTATCATGTGATTTATAATGGAGATCTTAAGAAAACTGATTGCTCTCAGAAGCAAATAGAGTGCTTGACCACTTCCTCTAGAGAAGGATAAAAAAAATTCACAATTTCAAAAAGCAGAAATGTTGACTGGTGTTGTTTTTTTCAGTTCTTGTTCAGGTAGCCATATTACGGAGATTTCATGAGTTCAGCATTCCTATCATGACTAACAGACACTATCAAGCAGCAGTTGTCCTGGTCCTCTGGATCTTAGGATTTTACTCTTGCTTCCAGAATATTCTCTGAGCCTTGAGTCTAACGGTTGCTTTGTAGAAATAGCAGTTGGAGCTGAATACTCTATGGTAAGTATTCGATATATATATATATATGTGGATCTTTGTAGTATTTTCAGCCTGAAAAACAAGTTTCTTTGATGACCCATGAAATGTATACTTTTCAGTGGGTAGAGGGGATGATGTTTAAAATATAGTTCAATGCTATTCTGGTTTAAAAAAAGGGCAGTAATATGTTCCACTAAAGTATATTGGACTATTTTACAATGTGATTATATCTATTAAACTTGAAGTCTGTATTGAAATGGCTTTCTTTAATCATAAGGAGAAGTCTCTAAGCACTTGACTTGACACATTTCTCTGATTGACGTACTCTAAAAGAAGCCTGCACCTCACTGTCTCTCAAACACTCACCTATCCTTGATACTCAGAGATATGCTGTTAGTAAATAAGACAGCATGGGAAATTGCATGTTGGTGCTGAAGTCCCTCAAAGTAGTCACCACAGAGGGGCCTAAAAAAATCACAGAATATATAATTTTCTGGAAATTTGCTGCATGCCTCTATTTATATTGGTAATAGGTCCTTCCAGTACTAGAGTGAAAGCAACAGAATAATAGATTCCTAATGTTATTTTCAACTGCAGAAAAAAAAATAACATTTTCTAAAACTAGCGTGATAATCAATCATCTCACTAGGGATCCTCACACTTCCATATAACACCTGCCTCTTGGCACTCTCCATCTTTTCCAATCTCAAAGGCAAGGCTTTTAAGGTTCTCAGGCTGGTGACTTTGTGCACAGCAATCTTGTCTCTGCTTGAAGAAACTTTTAGCTGGCTTTTTAAGGTGTGAAAGTTTGTAGTTTGGGGCTCTTTAAACTAAAAGCTACTAGTTACATTATATCCAAATCCATCTAAATTTCTAGATTTTACCATAGCATATAAAACAGAGTAAGTGTTATGCAGTACAATTGTCAAGTGTGAAACAAAATAAAGAATAAATTGACACTCAGGCATGTAAGAAAGAGAGAGAGAGGAAGAGAGGGAGGGAGAGAGAAAGAGAGAGAGAGAAAGAGAGAGAGAGAGAGAGAGAGAGAGAGAGAGAGAGAGAGAGAGAGAGAGGACTCATCCATGGCTATATGCAATATAATAAATATTTCTTCTTTTTGTTTAGATTTACTTTTGTTGTATATTATTTTAACCTTTATTAACAAAGAATGTTCAGTTATTTTTGTAGTTATTGAGGCATACTTTCTACATGTATAAAATTTAGGCTTTTGTCTATTTAAATCATAGAGTCTTGGAGACTTGACTCCAGTTTGTCACTTCTCATGATGTCCAGATGATAGTAATACCATTACCAAATCAGACAAGTGATAGATATAAGTGTAGCATGATGAAAGGAAGACAAGAAGGAAGGAGCACAGCAGAGTTTTTGCATGTGATCAGGTATAAAGACAGTCAGAAAATAGTTTTCCAGTTAATATTTTTTCTTAGTAACTACACTGAGTTTTTTTCAACATTCAAAATAGAATTAGAATGGATTGAGAAACACTGGCTCTTTTCAGAGAAAACTAGACAAACATATCAGTATTCACAACACAGCATATTAGTGCTGTGGCAGATGGGAGGGATAACAGAGGGAGAGACAAAGAGAGGCAGACAGACGACAGATAGACAGGCAACATTGTGGGCACAGAAACACAGAAAAAAATCACAATGAATTTAGATGTTCTGCTTATGGTTCAAACATGAGGACCCAAGATTGTATTACACCTTGAAACAAAACAAAACAAAACAAAAAACAGAAAGCCCAGTATGACTAGCTTTATACCTGAACCCCCTACCCCTGGTTGAATGAAGTGTGTGAGTGAGGGGCTGAAAGGTCAGTGGAGGGAAATGTTAGGTAAAAGTTGGGGAGAGGAGAAGGTTGAGTTGGGTAACAGGAAAGAAATGGATTGGAGACAGATGGATCTCTGGAAGCTAACTAGTTAATCAGTCAGCCAAATTGATGAGCTCCAGATTCAGTAAAGGACCAGGGCTAACGAAAAGATCTACAGCAATCCTGGAAAAACTCAACTTTGATCTTTGACCTTAGGACAGAAGTTCACTCAAGTTTGTAGTGCTGCATTGGAACAACATTAGGAAAATGTGAAACTCAAGTTTTCTTGCTTTGGTAATTGTGGTGGTTTGAACATGCCTGGCCCATGGGAAGTGGCACTATTAGTAGGTGTGGCCTTATTGGAAGAGGTTCTCCCTTGTAAGAGGAAATATGTCACTATGGGTGCAGGACTTCGAGTTCTCATATATATGCGCAAGTCTGTCCAGTGTGAGCCAAACCCTCCTGGCTGCCTGTGGAAAGCAGTCCTCTCCTGGATGCCTTTGGATCAATATATAAAGCTCTCAGCTCTTCTAAGACAATGTCTGCATGGACACTGCCATGCTTCCTACCATGATGAGCGTGGCTTCCTACCATGATGAGCGTGTACCTAACCTCTGAAACTGGAAACCAGCCTCAATTAAATTATTTATAGTAGTTTTCTTGGTCATACTGTTCCTAAAGACAGTAACTATAGGCTCATAACTTTTCCTTTCTCCTTGACTCAACAACAAGTAGTATCCTGATATCCTTGCCAATGTCTACTTTGTGACCTCTGGGGTACTATCACACACTGTAGAAACAAGATCATTCCCAATTTGTCATACTTGTAGTTTGTAAATGACGTGAGGGCTATAATGAGTAAGAGTAAGTAAGAAAAGCAAACACTATATGTTTTCTCTTCTTTGTGAATGCTGATTCTAAACGTTTAGAAATGAGTATGTAATTTGATCTAATCAAATATAGCAAGAACCAAACAAGAGCTAAGGAGCAATAAGCTTAGAAACATGAAGAATATGATGTGGTTACTAGGAAGGGAGAAGTGGGAAAATGCGTGGAGTAAATTTATCTGGAGAGAGGAGTTGCCCTCCTGGGCAACTCACAGGAGTGAAGAAGGAATATAACACTAAAGATATTTCAAAGGGCATAAAAATTGTGTGTGTATATGTGTGTATGTGTGTGCGTGCGCAAGTGTGTGTGTTTGTGTGTGAAGTTATTACAAATGAAATGACAGTATTTCCACAAAAATCCATAGATTACCTAACCAAAAACAAACAAATAAATAAACAAACAAATAAAAACCCCAGTGCCTCCTTTGAGTTGTTAGTTACACTAGTATTAGTGACCTAGAAAACAATACAAGCTACTTGCCTCCCAGAAGTTGAAGATATGTCCCTCTTGATGAAAAAACTCCACACTCTGAATACAGGGCTTGTACAAAAAGGCATAGACTTGACATGAAATTTCCTGTTTAAAGATTAGCACTCATAGTATGGGAAAGAGCTATCAAGGTGACAAGGAAAAAAAGTAACCACTGGTCTAGATGTAATACCTCCAAGCCACAACAGTGCCCGGCATGTCAAAATACAGCAAATGTGGCTGATACATCCTGGGTGTAACCAACAACCAAGTAACTGGACATAATACATAATCAGAGATTTCAAGCTCGACACTGTAAAATAAAAAAGATATCTATGGCTAGTGAGAACATAGAACATAGACTAGAATGTACAACTTCCATTTCCTAAATCAGGATACTTTCTAGTTGAGTTGTAAATACTTAACCTCATATTCATAGTTATTTGCAGTTTTCTCTCCTTATCAAAGAAATTACTTTTTGTAGTGGGTGATCATGACAGAAAGCACAATCTACTCAAAATGCAGAGGTGTGAAAGAAGAAAAAGCATAAGACAAGAAAAAACTCTCCAAAATTGTAGATCCTAATTACTATACCTGACTATGGTAGCCTTTAAATAAGTGTGTAAAGACCTTACAAGACAAGCATTAAAGAATTTCTCAACACTAAACCAATATTGTTCATGACTGCTAAACCTATTCATCAAAGAATGGGCTAAAATACAACCTTGGGAGAATTAGAAGGACAAAACTTCATTAAAACACTAGTAAGGGCAATAAAAAATGGAAATATATATATATATAATCATCAGAATAAGAGGAATCACTTAATTTGTTAAATTATCACCCTGAATAAAAATTGTGACCATGTAAGACAAGTTTTGGGATTGAATTATAAAAACAACACCCAACTGTGCGTTCTATGAAAGGTTTGCAAAAAAAAATGAAAGATAGAATCTATTGTGTCTATAACATGAGGTATTGGAAAGATTTGATATCAACATGTAGAAATTTGAAAATAGACACTTTAGCTCACCCTGATAAAATGTAAACTCAAAACAGGAGGCATACATATTTCAATGATTAAGAAAGAAGAAATCACGAATTTTAGGAGTAGGAAACAAAGTAATATAGAGAGAGGAAGTATTGGGAATTATGCAAATACAATTCTAATGTTTGACATTCTCAATATAATTAAAAAGAAATGAACAAAAACTGTCATTTATATAAATCTTGCAAACAAACTTTACTATGTAGGCAATAACTTTTACAATTACATACCATTGTCTCAGGAAATTATAGAAAAAAATAAGCATAGTAGATTCTAAGACACTAAAATCATGCTTAACAGGAAAAACATTTAACAAATGAAGATAGAGTAGATAATATTTCTGAGGTATTTATTTGAAGAAAAATTAATCTATGGTGTTTAAAGACCAAAAATTACCACACACACACACCCAAACAACAACAACTAAAACATATACAATGTAATTTAGTCAATGAATGGGTATAGGCAATGAACAATTTTTAATTACCAATGAGTATATTTATCTCCTCGGAATCTAGAAATCAAAAGTACTTTGAAATACTACATTATTTCAGTCACAGTAGCTATGATAAAGGAACCATAAATCACCAGACTGTGTGATGACACAGAGTGACAGAAATCATACACACTGTAAAGTCAACAACATAGGGGGCAGCTTGAAATTATTTAATGATACAAAATAAACATTAACATATCATATATTCCTACTCATTTCTGGATTTCTACTCAGTCAAAGTCAACATATATTGGCGATACCAATATGATAATACTCACAACACATTAAGTGATTACCTTAGTAGCCTGTCTGTGGATGATCTTATAATACATGAAATCTGATATATATCTAAAAAGCAATGTCATTTATCCACAAAGAAGAAAAGAATGATAGTGTTTGAAAAGAAATGGAGCCATGTAGAGATCACCAAGCAAGTGAAATATCGTAGACTATAAAAGTCGAGTACCTCACTTTTCTCTTATATATGAAATAATAGCTAAGGTATAAGAGGCAGGCAGATCTTTTTATAAAGAATGTGGTACTCAGAGTAAGAGTGAAGTAGAGTAGAATCAAAAAGGCAGATATGAGCAAAGTATATCATATCTTGTATAAAATGTCACAATGTTAATATATACTTATGAGTAGCCTTCTCTGCACCAGCCATGCCTGATGTACTCTTAGCTTTTTGAACGAGGGTCATGCACTTGTGCATGGAATATATATATATATATATATATATATATGTTGGTTAAATATCTTACATGAAAAGTCACAAGAATGAATGTAAATTTGAAAACATGAACTAAAGAAAAAAATTTGTGTGATGAAAAGAAAATTCTTAGAATACTTCTGGGACACACTGTTCTGGATTTATGCTTAGATAGAAGTGGTAAACGTACATGCTTGCTAAAGGAGTAGACAAAATATGAACAGAGGTTCTATGGATGTTTAGCAAAGGTTTCATTTGCTGTATAGAATGAAATGAGATTTAAAACAAGCTCAGAAAACTCCACAATTGCGGCTTCAAAAGAGATGAAATGTGGTCTGAGGGACGCTATGACTAGGAAGTGCCTCCTCGAAGCCATCCCAGTGATGGCTACCATATAGTAGTTAATGTCGTGCCAAAGAGACCACCTCTGCTAGACAAGAGACCGCCTCTGCTAGACAAGAGACCGCCTCTGCTAGCCAGACCTGATGAAGGAGGCTACAGTACATATTACAGTAATGTTGATTGACGAGTATGTGACATGACGAGGGCTGCAGTTTTTCTCATGATCGAAAAAGTGGCCCATCTCACAAAGGAGATGGGCAAGAGATGATCATTCCACAAGCCGACAGCCTGACTACAGGGACATGAGAGACAGCTTTAGAAGGAAAAGCTTCTACTCTTCCCATTATTCAAAAGATCAGTCTCCCCATAAAAGGGACGCTCCTTTCTTCAGAGAATCTCCTGCAGGCCGGAAGGACTCCCCACACAGCAGATCCGGATCCAGTGTCAGCAGTAGAAGCTATCAGGATGTACTCCTTCCATCAGTTGCAGCATAGAAGTAAAGAGAGATCCATCCAGTTTTTGAAAACTTCAAGAGGTACTTCACCCTCAAGTTCGTCGGCAGTCTCTTCGTCCAAGATGTTAGACAAACCCAGCAGGCTAACTGAGAAGGAGCTTGCTGAGGCTGAAAGCAAGTGAAACACTAGAGAAGTCAGAGGGAAATAACTTGGCTGAAATTTCTGAGTTTGAGGCGGGATCCACGGCACCCTTATTTATTGACCAGATGGAAGAACCCAAGTCAAACACAACAGATGGCCCGGAAATGTATGAAGATAGCCAGCTTAGCAGCAGCTCTAAAGCCATTGCCTTGAAAACCAAAGAGAACCAGCAGGTTTACCAACAAGACTGCTAGACTTTCGGAATGGTGGTGAAAATGGTGATTGAAAAAAGATCCTTCTTTAGAAAAGTCTATACAGTTTGCACTGAGGCAGAACTTACACGAAATAGGTGAGCGCTGTATTGAAGAACTTAAGCATTTCATTACTGAGTACGATTATTCTACTTAAGATTTTGGAGACCCTTTTTAGAAGTAGTAGTACCTGGGGTCAAAATTCTTTTTTAAATTTTTTTTCTCCTTGGATTGTGTAAATCTTTACTATTTTGTGATGGAGAGAAATACTTTATGCTAGCTGAGCACATTTCTAGTATTAAATAAACATCTACAATGGCTTTTAAAGTATCTTAATTAGAATGTTTCCCCTATGTGTAGAATATTCTACTCTATCTTCATATACTTCCTCGCTCCAAAAATAATGTTCAGTTATTTTAATGTTCCAAAAAAAAAAGCAGTTCTGGAGAGCAGCTTTCTACATTTAACTCATGTTCATAGCTTTCCATGATGTTCTAGGATAATCTTCTTGAGTACCATGTAAAGGTTGTCTTTGTATTCAGATGTTGATTTCTGTACCAAGAGTACTGAGTACTGCTGGGACTTTGGTATTCTACTTGCTCAGCACCTCATCATAGTTTGTAAGCGTTCTTCTCCATCACCTTCTGACAGGTTTAATAAAGCACTGATGACCTATAGGTCAGGAGAGGAAAGGCGGAACATGAGGGCAGAGGTAGAAACTGTGGGAAGAATTTGTAGAGAGTTTGCCACCTGAACAGAAAGAAGTCTGACTTTCAGGGACTGAATGACATAAGGAGCCACGTGACAAACGTGGACCCAAATAAATGGGTTAATTAAGATATAGGAATTAGTTGGGAACAAGCCTAAGCTATAAGGCCTAGGCATTCAGAAATAATAAAAAGCCTCTGGGTCATTGCTGGGAGCTGGTGGGTTGAAACATTCTGAAGGTAGGGATCATTTGGTCTCAGGGGCTTAATTGGTAGTTAAGATAATTCCAGGTTGCATACAATAGTGACACTGTTAGCATTTTGAGTTAGTGATGTCAAAATATGCTGTCTTAATGAATTAGAACTTTGCTATTGTACGATATTTGCTTTTAGAATAATTCTTATTCACTATAGAAAAAAATGCACTTGAAAATCTGTAAGGATCTGTTAGAACAAACTCTTCCTCCCAGGACAGTGAACTTAGTTCATCTCTTCTATGAAGTGCTCTTGAGGCTCCTAACTGCTCCCTCTCTAGACAATATTATAGACTGACAGGAGGGGTAATCTGAGATGCAAGATGAACTTTACATCGAGACGTCTCAGAAACCCTTCTCATGGGTATAATAAAAAATTAGAATATACAGAGCACTTGTTTGTTTTAGGCCCTGACAAGGCACTCATGCTTGGGGCTAAGTTACAGATTACTCTGTTAATCTCTGTGATCTCAGTTCTGTAGGCTTAGAGGGTCTCACTCTTCGCATGTGTCCTCAGAAAAATGAAGCAGAAAACAATCAGGCCAGCACAGCTGCCAGCACATCTTGAGTGAGCCAGTGAATAAGTGAAGAGACAATTAGGATCTTTTGCTTACTTCCTGGTCCCTGGTTCATTGTGGCAAAATACTAAATTTGTGACATTAGGCATCTTAAAAATCACTGTTTTAATTACTGCCCAATCAAATTACCTACTTTTTTTTTAAGTCAAGGTCTTACAGTATAGTCCTAGCTAGACTGAAAATCTGTGTAGACTAGGCTAGCCTTAAACTCACAGAAATCTTCCCACCACTATCTCTTGCATGCTGGCATTAAATCCATGTGCCACCATCCACAGGATCCTTTTTGTTTGTTTGTTTTCATTTTCATTCATTCTGTCCTTTTTACCTTTTTATTCAAGACAGGGTTTTGCTGTGCATCCTAAGCTGGCTTCAAAGTTTTCTACCCTGGTCTTTAACTTTTGGGATCCCTGCTTGAGCTTTTCTGAGTTACAGGTGTGAATCTCAATGCTTGTCATTATGTTCAGTGACCCCTCTGATCCTGTCTGCAGAGATACCTCTAAATCACATGCAGATTATATTTAAAGTAGAAATAGCAGTACGATTAATTTTAACGAGCCCTACAATGGATGTGTGAAGATATGTATTATGCCATTTTGAAAATGTAAAACAAACTGAGGACATTTCTTTTCTTAAGTTCCCGAAGTGAGAACACTTGGAGTTACTTTTGGCATTGAGATTCTATACGTACCTTTTATGAGCATAGTCCTCTTCCGCGCATTGTGGTGGTAGATGCCGGTCACTTCAGTAAGATCACTCGCAGTTTTTCCTTTTTCCCTTCCACTAGTTAAATCAAGTTGTTAACAAATATAAGTCTAAAATTTAGAAGCTACCAAGGCAAATAAATTGTTCACGTGGTGAAAACATTCATTTAAAAAATGAGAATCTTACTAATAAATTATTTAAGTGAAGGTCCAGCCAGTAGTCCTCTTCCCACGAATCACACTCACCCTTGGAAGCTGTTCCCAGCTTGCATCTGTGTTATTCCACTAGGCTCAACAGTGTTAAATGCTTTGCTTATCTTTGTTTTTAAAAATGCCTTTTAACATCTAAAATTCATGTGTACTAGAATATGTATTTTGTAAAATGTTTTTGATTCTATAGAGATGTGTTTATAAATTTTCCATTGTTTTTCAGTATACCTAATTTGTATGAGAAGTTTTCATTGTCTCACCATAAGGCCTTGATGATCAATATGGGGGAAGCAGATACTGTAAAATGCAAAATAAAGCAGCCAATACTAAGTAAAAAGAAAAAAAAAAAAGAATAAATAAGATTTATAATTCTCCCCCTGCAAATTGCTGTTTCTGGAAACTGTGAAAATATAATGATGTAATCAGTATAGCAAGTGTTTCAGAAGAGAAAGAAATTCTGTTAGAACAGTTATTAAAATGTTACTGGTAATTGATACTGGCCCTGGGGAAACATCAACAAAGGACTCTTAGGGATAAAATTCTATGAGTTTCTCTAGTAGATTGCCTAGTAACTGCTGTCTGGAACAAACAGTGAAGGCCAGGACAATGAATGTCAGGCAGGGAATTTACCTACATGAATCTCATCATAAGATCACACTTTAAGGGCTCAGATTATGACTTGGATTCAAGGACATAATAACCGCAATTGAAAAGCTAAGAAGTTTGGTTTTTAATACACTCTGGGTCTAGGGATACACAGGATGCCTTCAATGAACACTTAGATGTATGGGGCGGGGGGGGGGGAAGAGACACCTGCAATTAAGGCTATTTGATAAGGGATTATACAGACAGATTTTCACTCACAGGTTAGAGTAAGTAGGAATGAGTTACAAAGAAAGACTTAGTTATTATGTGTTGAAAAAGTCAGTGTGCACAAGAGATTGTTTTCCTGTCACTGCTCATAGGGAAGAGGTCATAAGGAAAAAGGTGCAAGTGAATCAACAACACGGAGAAATGATTGCAGGGAGGTACACAACTAGAGCTTGTGTCAAAAGTGACTCATTTGTATCTGTGACTGTGTCTTTGAAGCCTTGACATCACCTAAGCCTCTACTGACAGGAGCTACAAGTGAGTACAAATTATAACGAATCTAAATGCTTTTTAAAACACTGGACTTTGCTAAAGGGGTAATTACCAAATTTTGGAGACTGTTTAGTTACAAGACCACGCCCCCTCGTATTGTCATTATAAGGAGAAGAGCTGCCACGTAGTTTTTGAAATCTGAATGGTATTAGCATAGAGTTTTCTGAATAAATTTTTTCTATAATATGATCTAGCTCTTGAATCTAAGCTTGTATAGTCAGAAAATCAAAATTGTAGCCACCAGCAGCCAAGGGTTACCAGGTTTCTGAAAGGAAAGCTGGGGCTGGATGGGGCAACTACAAGAAAAGCATGACACCAAGTCAAAGTTTCTGATCAAGGCTCACTGATTACTTACGAATCTGAGTTTATAAAGGAGAGAAACCCACTATGACTGGATCTTGTTGCCTTGTCTAGATCTAGTCAGAAAAACAGGCTTGGCCGCTCAGCAGTGGTGGCTCCTTTTAGGCAGCTGCAGATGTGGCAGGACAGTAGACTTCACCTAGGTCAGAAGACTCCACCCTAGCTGTGGCAAAAACAGGATCTGATTCAGCCTGCTTGAGGCTGGGGGCGGGGCACAAAAATAATTTTGAAAGGTACATTTGTTGTTGTTTAACTTCACATTATTATTTACTAGTTATTAGTTTTAGGTCTCTTAATAAACAAACAGAACTTGGATGGTAACATTTATCAATAACTTCAGAACTCAAGAGGCAAAGGCTAAAAGATTGCTACAAATTCTAAGACAGTATTATTCCATAATAAGTTTCAGAACACAATATAATAAGACTGCATAAAAGGCAGAAAAGAGAAAGTTTTGATGAATTCTTTCTAAGAGCTAGAATTCATTAGTTGCTTGTGGCCATCCTAGAGTGAGTCCTATCTTTCCTTGAATATGTACGGCTTAATATAGCTATGAACTAACACAAATGGAATATAGATTAGAGACAGAGAACATAGGCCTATTGTTCTGATGGCAGAAATAAGAAAGCATTTCAGAAAAATACATATATGAACAGAGAAAGAAAAACAATTGTGTTCAGTGTCTGCTCTCCTATAGCTGTGGGTTTGTGGTTAGATTTGAAACTGGTTTCAAAAGACCATTATTTTCACAGTCTGAATTCAGAATCCTTTTTAGCAGTCAGGGACTGTTCATCTCTAGAGATGTACTATAATTTTTTACACAGAATACTCAAAAATACATTATATTTGTTGTTGATAACTGCAACAAATCACTTTCAATTTTAACATTTGTACTTATTTTGTTAGTATTTGCACAAAATAGTGGGAACCATTGTAACATCATCATACCCTCATGAACATACTTTGATAATCTTCAACCAGATTGCTATTCTGCATCCTCCCAACCTAATTGCAATGTCCGTTCTTCTCTCCCTTTCACTTTCATGTCTTTTTTGATGTTTCTTTCTACATACAAGGGAGAACACCCTAGAATCTGATTTATTTTGTCAAGCATAGTGTTACCCAATTGTATTCACTCTCCTGTAAATAACATAATTTTATTTTTCTTAATGATTCAATAATATTTCATTGTGAATATACACCATGGTTTGCTACTGTGGTGAAACATCGTGACTAAGAGAAGCTTTGGAAGGAAGGAGTTTATTTATTTAATTTTACAGATTATAATTCATTCCCGTGGGAAGCAATACACAAACTTATGGAAGGAACCCAGAAGCAGGAACTGAAGCAGAGGTGATGGAATAAGATATCAGGTTGAGTTTTTCTCTCTTTGCTTTCTTGTGTAACTCAGATTATTTTCCTAGCGTCAGCAGTAATCAAATGGTGTAGGCCCCTCATGTCAATGATTAATCAAGAAAACCCCCCACGTAGGTCCTCACTAGCCAATCGGGTAGAGACTATTCTTCAGCTGAGGTTTCTTCTTCCTGAGTAACACTAGTTTGCATTGTTTATAAAAATTAACCATGAAACTAACCACTAGTCAACTTCTCACACACACACACACACACACACACACACACACACACACACACACATACACACACACACAGAGTAAATCAAAACTTCTTTCTTCATCTCCAAGAACTCATATTAATATCACAATATAAAACCTGGCCCAAGTTTAAAATATTACCACCTTTAAAAAATTCAAATGTAAGGTCTTTTTAAAATATCCAGTCCCTTAATTGTGGGTTTCTGTCACACCAAAGGCAAGTTAAGTACTCCCCTATTCCAGATATGAATGAGGAAAGTGGGCATAAAAATAACAGCACTAAGCGAAATGAAAGTCCAGGAATTTAGCTTCAAATCTCATAGCTGTATGTCAATCATGTGGTGTATTTTCATAACTTTTAGAGAGTCCTGAGGCTTAGTAAGCTCCACTTCTCTAGTTCTGCTTTAATGGGACAGACAGCTTGTCTCATAGGTTTAGTCCAGTTCCATCCATATCTGTTCTTTTCCTTGGTGGTCACTTCAATCTCCTGGTGTTGCTAATATTCTGGGATCTCTAGTGCAGCTGGGGCTGCATAGTTCCCAGTAGCCTCCTGACTCCTATTTAGAAACTTGGACCATGGGTGGCAAGCCTCAGCTTCTTTCCACAATCCTGACTTTAGGCTTTTGTGCAACTGAGGCTGAGCCTTCACCCTTGTAGTTATCCTGGCCTTTCACAGTGCCAAGCCTCAGATGATCTTCATGGCCCTTTCAGTCTAGTAGCTTTCAAATCACCAATAATCAATAGCATGGGAAAACTCTAACAAATGACCATGTTAGGTTAGGATAGAATATTGTTCCCCTCTGGACCATAACATTTCTCTAGTGAACTTCTGAAAATACTTCCACGAATATTTCACCTTAATGGTGCTGATCTCTCCTAGATCACATATATTATTTTTGGCCCCAGACAACCAGTTTTAATTCTCCCACCAAGGCACAACTACTTCCATAGATTGCTAATGCAAAATATTAAATAAATGTCCCTGCTAGAGTATTTCCTTTTCCCTGGAATTTCACAAACCACACTTCAACACATGCACCTCTTTAGTGACTTGAATGAAATGCCTCCCATAGTCTTCGACATTTGAACACTTGATCCCTTAATGATGTGACTGTTTTTGGAGGTTAAGTTATGAGGCCTTTCTGGAGAAAGTATGTCTCAGGAAATGGCCCTTAAGAGTAAAAACATCCTTGGTTGTTTTCAGTTATGTCTCTCTTCTTTGTGCTTGACATTCAGAATGTAAGCTTTTATTTTCCTGCTCCGGCTACCATATTAAACACTTGGTGTCATGCCTTTCTGATGTGAAGGAGTCTTATCCCAAGAAGACAAAGTCCAAGTAAACTCATTCTTCAGAAGAGGCCTTGATCAGAGTATTTTATCTCAGCCACAGTAAAGTAACAAATATAGCCTCTCTCAACGTTCTTATTTTTAGTCTCCCACAAAAGTTTATTAAGCTTTGGGCACACAATAGCCTTTCTTAAACCCAAATCTAAATTCATTGGCAGAACAAGAGCAATACAATAGGGCCAGTTCTGTCACAAAAACTCCTCATTCTCTGATACCAATATTGCTCTTCACTTGCTTTCCGTTGCCATGACAATATACTGATGAAAAACATCTTGGGGGAGGAAACAGTTTATTTCATGTTATGGTTTATAATCCATTACCTAGAGAAACTAAGGTAGGAACTCAAATTAGGAACTAAAGGAGAGGCCAAGAAGGAACGAACACTGTTAAAGGCTTGCTTTTTATAGATTGTTCAGCCTGCTTTCTTGTACAATCCAGTGTAGCACATGTCAGAGTTACCACTGCCCACACTGGGATGGGCACTCTCACATCAATCATTAAT
>JADRCD010210188.1:0-45216 GCA_019843815.1 Montemys delectorum | reverse complement strand
GAAGGAAGGAAGGAAGGAAGGAAGGAAGGAAGGAAGGAAGAAAGGAAGGAAGGAAGGAAGGAAGGAAGGAAGGAAGGAAGGGAGGGAGGAAGGAAGGAAAGAATAAGTATATACAAATGAATAACTGTGTTCACCTCAATTCCACAGAAGCCTAATGATACAAGTTTCTTGTTTTGTTTTTACTAAAAGTGTAGTGCAGATCTGTACATGGTCACCATTCACACAACGATGAGTATGATGGCAAAGCTCCCAAAAAGCTCATATATTTTTATATCTATAAAATATATTGATGCATAAAACAATACAACTGTGGTATGGATTTTCCTCATTGAGTGAGTTCTGTGTGATGGTTTCCTGTGAAAGCCCTCTCTGTTTGGCAGAGCACGCTCACCAGCACACAAGGTTCTAATGACAGAACTGAAATTCTTATTTCACTCCAGTGGCTTCCTCTTATGCCCACACTCCGATTTCATTTCCATTTTAAGACACTGGCTTTCTAGTGGTTCACTCTAATTAATATTACATAAAAGAATCTTGATTTCTGGGTGAATATTTTTAGAACTGTAACATGGTGGATCTAGTAGCTGACTCTTAATAGGATAACTGTGTTGTATTGTCAAGCTAATTCACAGCTACTGGAAAATGTTCGACCTAAAATACAACTGAAATGAGACTGTAGCATGAGCAATGAAACACTGCAGTGGTTGGGTAAATACAGTACCTTTCATCAGTGGCAATTCACAAATTTGCCTTTACAAACGTGGAAGAAATTGGTTTCAAATTCAGTATTTGTGTTTTGATTTGTTTGTTTGTTTTCTCTTTCTACATATCACCTTGAATCACTGTAATAAGTGACTCTAAAGAGTCAAGGTCCTTGTTTTCAGCTGCTGGGTGAAGCCACTCAGACAACTGTTATGCTAGCCCCCTGACTGAAAGATTGCAGAATATCATTAATATTAATAGTGTCAGGAGGGGGCTCTCGTGGCATGGGACTCAAGTTATACCAGTCATTGGTTGGCCATTCCCTCACTTTCTGCTCCCTCTTTATCCCTGAACCTCTTATAGTCAGGGGAAATTGAGTGAAGGTTTTGTAGCTGGGTTGTGTCCCCATCCCTTCATTGGAAGTCTTGCCTGGTTACAGAAGGTGACCTTCATGTTCCATTTGTCCTATTGCTGGGAGTCTTAGCTAGGGTCACCTGATAGATTCCTAGGAGTTTCCATTGTCTTAGATTTCTAGCTTGTCCCAAAGATACTCTCTAACTGATTCTAGTTCTCTTGCCCACTATCCTCCCCATACTTGATCCCCCCTGTTACCTTTTGCCCTAACTCTCCCTCCCCAGATGTCTATTTTATTTCCCCTTCTCAGTGAGATTCAAGCATCCTCCCTTGAGCCCTACTTGTTACTTAGTTTCTTTGGGTCTGTGGATTGCAGCATGGTATTTTATGACTAATATCTACTTATACATGACTACATACCATAGTTAGTTTTTTGGACTTGGGTTACCTCACTCAGAATTATCTTTACTAGTTCCATCCATTTGTCTGCAAATTTCATGATATCGTTGTTTTTAATAGCTGAGTAATATTCCATTGTATAAATGTACCATATTTTCTTTATCCAGTCTTCATTTGAAGAACATCTAGGTTTTTCCCAGTTTCTGGCTATTACAAATAAAGCTGCCATGAACATAGTTGAGCAAGTGTCCTTGTGGTATGGTGAAACATCTTTTTAGGTATATGCCCAGGAGTGGCATATAGCTTGGTCTTGGGGTAGAACTATTCCCAATTTCTGAGACACTGCCAAATTGGCTTCACCCAGCAGCTCATGATACAGAGACCTACAGCCAAGCATTAAGTGGAGCTCAGGGAGTCTTGTGGAAGAGCAAGTATTGGCAAGGATTGAAAGAGTCAGAGAGGTCAAGGACACCACAAGAAAAAACAGAATCAACTAACCTGGGCACATAGTGGCTCACTGAGACTGGATCACCAACCAGAGAGAATGCATGGGACAAATCTAGTCCTTTACACTTATGTAATAGACATATGCCTTGGTCCTCAAATGGTACCTCTAACAGCTGGAGCAAGGACTGTCACTGACTCTGTTGCCTGACTGTGGACCTCTTTCCCCTAAATGGATGGCCTTGTCTAACCTCAGTAGCAGAAGATGTGACCAGTCTTACTACAACTTGATATGTCAAGGTGGGTTGATATTCATGAGGGGTCTCCTCTAAGGAGAAAGAGAGGGAGGCATTGGAGGAGGGGAGGGTTAAAGGAAGGTGAGGAAGCTGTGATTGGGATATAAAGTAAAGAAATAAATGAATAAATCAAAAAAAATCAAGGTTCTTTCTGCCATATTGAAAATTTCTCCTATTGCTCTTCACCATATTATGGACATCTCTACTCCCGACAATGGGCCAGCCATAATAAATGCCAGTGGACACATCAACTGGAAGATTGTCCACTACTTGTTAAGAAAATTGGCTGAGGGAGGCCCCAGTGCTTGGAGCTGACCCAAGGCCACTTGAACTTCAGTGCTACAGAACAGCAGCTCCTCAGGACACTGTCAGCTAAGAAGCCAGCTTCTGCTGCTGAGCACCTGCAGCGTCCAGTAAGTGAAGCGCCCAGACCAGCAGCGGACCAACAGAAACTGGGCAGTGGGTGTGGGACACCTTGTGTGAGGAGTGTCTGGTCACAGACCTTACACGGGCTGCCAGAGCTCAGTCAGGTAAGGAGGCAGTGAGTCTCTTAACTATATTTTCTCTCCCAACAGGGAAGGGGGAATCTTTGATCTGTAAAACATCTCATTTTTCAGAAGTAAGAAATCATTTGTGTACATACAGGATGTGACTCCCGAGGGAGGAGGTGTGGCTTCAGGGTAACTTGACCTCCTAAGCCTTTTCAGTGTGCAGTGAAAGTGGATAGGGTGGGGAAAGCAAGAGAGGCAGGTGTTGGGGAGATCAACCAAAACTAAGTGTGTTTGAAAATGCCGTAAGGACAGCTGTTACTCTGTTGTATATGTTACTCTAACTAAAAAAAAAATAAGGCTACACTTTAATAAAAAAGAGGTTCTTCAATAATAAAAAGCCTCCATTCCCGGAGAGTTTGCTATATATCTAAACTATTACGGATATTTTATATATATGGTCTTTATTAATCTTCATAAGCTTGAATGGAAGTTATTTTCCTCCTGTTTATAAGTTAGGAAATCAAAGCTAACAAGGTTGTGTGCCATCTATCCAAAATCATACAACTGGCAAAGGTTAAGATGACAGTCCTGGGTGAGCGTACGCCTACGTACGCCTACAGCTCATGCTTGTACTCACACCACCACAGTCAGGCTGGAGCACGATGATGCAAAGTTCAGGACAGGCTGAGATAAAAAGTGAGTTCAAGACCAACCTGACTAACTTAGGGACAGCTTGTCCTTAATGTAAAACTACGGAATATAGTTCAGTGGTAAAGCACTTCCCTAGCAAGCAGGAAGCATAATCCAGACAAAACACATTATTCACAAATGAAAATCTGTTTCCCCTTTTAAAGTAATTGATTTACATTAGTGTTTTGACTGCATGTGTTCGTATGAGGGTGTCAGATCCCCTGGAACAGCAGTTACAAACAGTTGTAAAGCTGCCAAGTGGGTGCGTGCTGGGAATTGAATCTAGGTCCTCTGGAAGAACAGCTAGTGCCTGTAACTGCTGAGCCATCTCTCTAGTGCCCAAAATTGATTTTCTTTTTATGAAAAGTATATGCAGGGCATGGTGGTGTGAGTGCCTTTAATACCAGAACTCAGGAGATAGAACTCTTTTAGTTCAAGGCCAGCCTGAGTCTACATAGTGAGTTCCAGGCCAGCCAGGCCTACATAGTAAGACCCTGAACAGAAAAAAATAAAAAAGGATAAGCAATAGCATGAGTTAAAACTCTCCCTGGCCTTATCTTGTGATCCAGCAGTAAATACTGCAGAGTAGGTAACCAGAAACCAAGTTCCCCCTGGAGTGGGGTGGGGCTGAGGGGTTGGTGTAGGGGGTGGTTCTGGGAGTGAAAAGTCACAGGCTCCAGCAACTAACAGGCTAGTACCACAGTGCCCTCTGGTGGTCACTTTATATCAAGAATGCTTTTGTTTTGTATTGTTTTCTGAGATAGGAGCTCACCCCAGACTAACCTGGAACTTACTATGTAAAATTCAGTTTTGTCTCAACCTCCTTAGTGCTGGGATTAGAACCACCATCACTGTGCTTGGCTGCATGATTTTTTTCTTTTTCTTTTCTGTTTTTTTTTGTTTTGTTTTGTTTTTTTGTTTTTTTGTTTTTGTAGCCCTGGCTGTCCTGGAACTCACTCTGTAGACCAGGCTGGCCTCGAACTCAGAAATCCGCCTGCCTCTGCCTCCCAAGTGCTGGGATTAAAGGCGTGTGCCACCACGCCCAGCTGAATTTTTCTTAAAGCTGGAAATGAAACCTTGATAACCAGATTCTGTCCGTGTCACCCTCAGATAAGTAGATTTAATCTGCTTTCCATCCATTTTGTTCTGGCAAATGTACTGTGACCTCAAATCCTTGAGTCTAGGTCTACAGGGCATGAAATGGGCATCAGACTACCCTGAGATCACTACTTGGAGACGTCAGACACTGTCTTTCTAAAGTGGGATCCACAGAGCACAAGAACTGATTTCCTAATCTTTAGTAAACCCCAGTAACACAATCTTGGTAACTGTGCCTCCCTGCACTGAAGGTCTATCAACCATGCCAGCAAACTGTGCAAATGCTGGTGCTGTTAACAGCAGCTTAAATTCTGAATTCTAACCTAAACAGGGAATAAGACTCATCTCCCTTGAAACCAGTACTTTGCATGGCATCCATACTAGATGTTACTTTCCCAGATATGTACAGCTGTACAAAACTGGGAGCGTTTAAAGTCGCTATGACACATCTATATAAGCAATGAGTGCTGGTAAGGGATCCTGAAGGGCTTCCTAGAGGATGGAATACTACAGTCAGTATCGAATAGAACAAGACCATTCCCCCAGAGGCTTAATATGCATTAAGCCAAAATCCAAACCAGGGAGCAAGAGCCAGGAACTTCTGTTAGTGGGTCAACAGGTCCTAGAATCCTATTATAAAGCTTGGGCTCCATTTCTAGATGGTGGGTTACTGAAGGATTTAAAACCAAAGTTCTGTGACTGTACTCCACAGGCTAGAGCAATCATCCCTGTGACTTGGGGCTGTGAAAGACATGTATGATAAGGTAAGGGGACAGCCAGGAGGCAGCGAAGGCTGGTGTACCAGTGCAGCAGAGATGAGGGCTATTGGAGTCTTATCGGGACACATAGACTTGGTGGCTTCAATCAATGAACTATGATTAACTTCTTTGTATGAAGTTTAGAATTTCTGAGATTTATCCAACCTCAGATTCTTGTGTAGAAGCTGATAGCCATAAAACAACAAAGAATGTGTGCTCCCTCCAAGCACTTCAGTCCCAAAAGGAAAATGAAGTAAGAGTGCCTACATTTCTTCTCCTTTCCACACTAAATCAAATCAGCCCATGAGAGCAGAGAGCAACCAGGTGTGTCGACTAATCTTCCTGCACACAAAAGGAAACGCCAGAAGTGGCAAAGCAGCATTCCTCCCTTTCTTCTCTGGCTTTTTGTGCTTTTGACCTGCTGATCAAACTCCAAGTCTAAAAATTCATTCAATTTCCCATGCCGGGCAATGCCCAGCTAGCTCCTGATTTAAACTGGCCTGTATGAGGACTTAGAACCAACCATTAATAATGATAATAATATCCCCAACCTAAATAAGCCTCTCATTATCAAGTTTATTAGGAAAATTTAAAAGTTGAATATCAAAAAGCAAAATCCAAAAATGTTAAATTTAACAAAATAAAAAAAATCTAATTGAAATTGCCTTTTCTCAGTGAGTTAAAAGTCTAACCATTCTGCCTGGTGTACCTGCTTGTACCTTTAATCTCAGTACTCTGGAAGCAAAAGCAGGCAGATCTCTTTGAGTTCAAGGCCAACCTTGTCTACATAAAAAGTTCCAGGGCCAAATGAATGAGTGTTTGTCCATTTTTTTTTTTTTTTAAAGAATTCAACATTCTTAGGCTAATGGCCCAAAATGATATTCCTTGAATTCTTATTGTTCTAGCTTAACCAAAAATACTATCTATCTATCTATCTATCTATCTATCTATCTATCTACCTACCTACCTACCTATTGATGCACTTGTTTATTTAACCAGTTATTGTATACATGGGTTTGAGTGTGGAGAACAGAGGACAACTTAGAAAAGTTGGTTCTTTCCTTCTTAGCGTATGGGTGGGTCCCAAGGATCAGATTCAGGTCAGGTTTACCAGCCAGTGCCTCTGCCCACTGAGGCATCTCACCAAGAGACTTTGATGTTCAGAAAGAGTTATTTCAGTCACAGGCTGAGTGGCACTCATGGATATTCTTAAGTCTCATAAGTTACAGATCTCACATTTTCCTGAATTTTAAAACTGAGATATGTACAATCTGGGTATCAAAATCATCTGAGTACAGTGAGTTCTCATATATTTGCCAAGTTATGCAGACTGTCACCACTAACTCCATGTTGGTACCACCCAAAAAGAAACACTGTACCCTTTAACAGTCATTTTCCCCTTCTCTACGCAGCCTTGGCAACTAAGCACTATTTCCCTCCGATGGACTATTTCCCTCCGATGGACTTGCCTGCTCTGGAAGCATCACACAGATGACATCAGGTTCTCAAGATGAGTTGTTTGATACTGCTCCATCCTCTGTACGGCTGGTGATGGTATGGATGGAGGTTGTTCACATGGTGGGAGGGGGGGTTCTAGTTAATGCTGCTATGGACAGTCATGTAGCTGGACTGTCAGCTAGTGCTGCTGAAGGTGTAGCCCAGCAGTGGGACTGCTACAGCATGCACTCACTACTTAACTCTGTGGATCTGTCAAACTGTTTCCCACAGTGGCTACACCTTTACCCCAGCAATCACTAGAGTCTAATTTGTGCCATTTTTCAACATTTTTTGCTTTTCTGTTTTCTAACTTACCAAGGTCCAAGTATTAATGGACGGAAGTTCAGCAATCAAAAGCCCCCTTTGGGTCACCTAATTAAGATGCCCAATTTAAAAAATTAAAAACCCCTCATCTGAACACCATTTTTCAATATGTCGCATCTGTCTCCTCTATTGAGAGACACTCCTTTGCCTCCCTCCGGGACAAATACCACTTATCCCTCTCCTTTGCCCCCTTCCTCCCCTCTCCTTTGTTCCCTTTTTCTCTTCCATCCATCTTTCTGTCTTCCTCCATCACCTATCTTTGTCCCATATCCCTGCCCTCTGTCCCTCTGGGGCAAATAAATCTTTGTGCTGAGAACTTGGTCTTAGTGGTCCTAAGCCAATACTTTTTCTCTCATATTTGAGTGGCAAATACTTTCTCCTACCCTGTGGTTCTTCTTTTCACTTCTTGAAGTGAAAGTTGTTTGGATTGTTTTATAGCCCTGCCTGGCCTCTCTTTACTCAATACATGTACTAGGTTGGCCTCAAACTTGCAGCAACCTTCCTACTGAGATCATAGATACATGCCATTACTTCGGAAACTTTTTTTCATTTTAAAGACATCCGATTCATTTTTTTGTTATTCAGGCTTTACTTTTCATTTTTTTAAAAGATTTATTTATTTATTATATGTAAGAACACTGTAGCTGTCTTCAGACACACCAGAAGAGGGCATCAGATCTCATTACAGATGGTTGTGAGCCACCATGTGGTTGCTGGGATTTGAACTCAGGACGTTCAGAAGAACATTCGGTGTTCTTACCCCACTGATCCATCTCTCCAGACCCCTTTACTTTTCATTTTTATAAATTATTTTTGTTTACATGTGTGAATGTGTGACGGTCATGAGTTTGTGGGTTAGTGGAGGCCAGAAGAGAACATCTGATACCTCTAAGTTGGAGTTACAGGCAGTCTTGAGTCATTTGATGTGGGTGCTGGAAAAAGCAGCAATTGCTCTTAACTGCTGAGCCATCTTTCCAGGCCCACGCTTCACTTTTTAATGGGACCAAAGATGCAAAAGATTATCACTAGCCCAACACTCAATTTAGAAAACAACTCATCCAGACCACAGTTCATGATTCTATCAAGTAAAAATGTCCTAGAGCCTGAAACCTACCACTGTCAAAGTCATAGCACAGATTCTGAATATGATGGGTGCAAATATAGTTCTGACCAATGCAAATTCTGAAGATGAGCTCCTATAGGCCCACCAAGAACTGGAATCAGTAAAGACCTTACTTGAGATGCCTGAAGCAGCCTCTTTGTGTTACGTCAATTTCTGAAGCAGCGGGCCTTGTCTGGATTCATTCTATCCATTTCTGTACTTGCTCCTGCTTCTTTCATTAAGACTGGGTCACACCCCTGCTTCTGTTGTACAGCTACTTCTTTGAATTAAAGCACTCCTTCAATGGAGGAAGGTGCCTGAGATTCCAAAAGCTCCAAGATTCCTGAAAGCTCCAAGATTCCTAGAGGCTCTCCAAAAGGTTAGAAAGCAGTAAACAGGCCCTGGAGGGGACCAATTCCAGTGGACACTGCCTACAAGGTGGAAGGAAGCTCAGGTACAGCTTTAATGTGTCATCACCTTGTCAGGGGCTACCAACCTGCCAAAGTGAAAGATCATGTATGACTAGCACCCAATTCAACATCCTTCCAGCTTAAACCCAACTGGGCTCTCTACCACAGCATTTCCTCCCACAATCTTAAGTTATCTAATGCCAGTGCTCCTGGTCCCTGACTAAATAAATATTAGATGACTTAGGAGAGCTCAATAAATAACACTTACTTATTGTAATGGTTCAGTCAAAGAGTAATCATTTACTCAGGATATTTGGCAGTATCTGGACAGTTATAAGTGGAGAATAAAGAGGGTAGTCTACTCATATTTCATGGCTAGAGATCCTGACATTGCCAAGGTTGAAAAATTCAGAATAGTATCTATTCTAAACAAATTGGGGATAAAAGTATAAACAGAATTATATCACTTTTATTACTGTTACACAATAGATTAGGAGCTGAGCGCACAGCTTAGTGAGGAGTGCTTTCTTGGCATGCATAGGACTCTGAATTTGATTCTCAGCTCTGAGGACAGACTCGTTTGACTGCAGGCAAGTGGACTCAGCCATGCAGCCACATGGGCAACTATGCCTCCTCCTATAAAACTTACAGTACACTGAAGTTAAGAACACATGCTCCCTGCAGAGTACTAGGTCCTCAGAGAAAAAAAGAGAGTTGGCAATGACCAATGACTGCCATGTTTCCCTGGTACTGAAAATTAAGAGGTGGGAAAAGCCAGTGTTGCATCATTAAGCTTGTTCCAAAAGGAAAAAGCTAGCAACCAACCAAACCATAGTTATCCTGAAATTAGGCAATATAGTAATATTTATACCATGTAAGTCAAACAATATTACAAGTAAGTAACTTTGTTCTGGAAATTAAAAGATTGTTTTTAAAAGCAGAAACACTAAAATATTTAATATATTACATAATATATTATATATGTAATATATTAAACATACATATTTTTTTCCTTTACACATACACACACACAGCAATGAACTTTCTGATCAACTTGGGCCAGATGAAAATGCAGCCTAGGTAAATATAATTGCATAAAAGTACACAATACTAAAAATACTACTAGAAGCCAAACTATAGGCTGTGGATATTATTTGCAAAATATGTGACAAGGAATAATTTGATTATTCATCCTAATTTTCAATTTGATGGGAATTAGAATCACCATGGAAACAAACCTTTGGGCATGTCTGTAAGGGATTCTTTTAAAGTTAAGGTGGCAATCACCTCATAGCTGGGGTCCTAGGTTGAATAGAAGGGACACAGGGAGCTGAGTAGCAGCATTCATTGCCCTCTGCTTCCTGGCTGTGGATACTGTGTAACCAGCTGCCCCACACTCCTGCTGACTAACCTGTCCCTGGAACTACAAGGGAAAGCAAACTCTTTGTTCCCTAAGTTGCTTTTGTCAAGTATTTTGTTGCAGCAACAAGAGTAAAATAATCTCACAAAAAAAGTTTTTGCAAATTTTTTAAAACACATAGGCCAAAGCTTGATATAAACATTTAATTTTTTTTAAAGATTTGTTTATGCATGAGTGTTGTCTCCGTGTACACCTGTGCAGGCCAGAAGAGAACATCAGACCCCTTTCACATATGGTCATAAGCCACCTTGTGGCTGATGGGAATTGAACTCAGAACCTCTGAGTGTACAGCCAGTGTTCTTAATCAGTTCAATTTTAGCAAAGAGGCCAGGAAGAACAGCCATTAGAGGACATCACATTAGACGATCTCTTCTGCTCCACCCTACCCTCAGTCACTGAGTAAAATCACCCTTGCTCCAATCGAATTAATACAAGCCAGGGAGAAAATAAGCAGAAGTCAACATGAAACCAAGTATCAAAATAATGATTACTTGTTCCACTAGCTATTTCAACATAATAAATCAAATCACAATTAACCAAAAACATCTTTATTTCTTTAGTCTTTAAAAAAACAAGACAAAACAAAACTCTTCTTTTCCCAAAATAACCATGATTAGCTTAGAAAAATGGATGTATATTTTCAAAGAGTTTCCCTTTAACGGAAACTTTATTTTATAGAATCTAAACACTAAAGGTTTGGAAAAAAGCCAGAATCTAGCGTAAGTCGAGGAAATCTGTTCATACTTCAGGCCCTTCTCCTCCAGGAACCAGCTGCATTGGAGAAAAAGAGTTTATTAATAACACTACCATACCACCTAAAAAACCCTGAGTGTTCCTCATAGACCAAAGCCAGCTTTATCTCTCCCCATCCTTCACATCTCATCTTCTCCAAGTCCTCTGTATCTGTTAGTAATCCCTACATCACTAACTGATGTTTACATTATTAATGATTCTTAATGAGCTAAAAGTCTACAAAGATAAGCAAGCTAATCTTAAGGACCAAAGCTTTTTCAACATCTGCCTCGGGGCTCCCTTCCCATCCTCAGCGCCTCTACCTCAGTGCCATGAATACTGTCAATTAAGCATACGTTTAAGTCAGTTCCATAATCCCTACACTACAAAAGTAAAATAAGTTCAAAAGAAAAGTTTTAATGTCTTACCATTGTTATATTATTTCCATTTAGTAGAATTTGATCTAATTTTGTAATTCTTCTTCCTTCTGGTGTAATTTCACTAAATAAATAGATTAAAATGGAGTCAGGATAAATAAGTAATCAAAGGCAGTATTTTGGAAACACTTTCCCTCCCTAAAAGTTATTACTGGGGTAAGGAAAATAGCTTGGTGGCAGAGTACAAGGCTCTGGGTCTGGTCCCTAGTACCAAAGCTATTACTCTTACATATGCATGAATATGAACATATATAATTACAGTAAGTTTCAGAAATATCAACTGTCTGCTGGATAATATTCATGTAAATATAATTCACCATAAGGCTTGTTCACACTAATTTCTTACAAATTCAGGAATAATAATATGAAGATAATAATCCTTTAACTGGACCTCGCAAACACCAGTAAATAACGTTTCAGTATTAAGGTATTTTCCAACAAGTAATGTTCTTTTAATCAGTCAAACTAAAGCTGCTATAAAGGTGTAAAGGAGAATGGCCTCCACTTGGTCCTCTGTTGGTAGACTGAAAATAATTAGGAGGTGTGGCCCTTTTTTGGAAGACTTGTGCCACCTTGTAGGCTTTGAGGTTTCAAAAGCCTAAATTCTACCCACTTAGTGCTCACTACTCATTCATTCTCATTCATTCATATTCTCTCTCTCTCTCTCTCTCTCTCTCTGTCTGTCTGTCTGTCTGTCTGTCTAAACATATAAGCTTAACTCCAGCTCCACAGGTTCCTGCCTGCTGCCTCAATCCCAACCAGGGCGGTCATGGACTCTAACCATCTGAAACTGTAAGCAAGCCCCCAGTTAAACGTTTTCTTTCATAAGATGCCTTTGTCATGCTGTCTCTTCACAGTAGTAGAAAAGTAACCAAGGCACCATCTTTAATTAAAAAGAGATTTCCTCCCCTCTTCCCCAATTCTTTAACTTTTAATACTACTCACAATTCTGTAACATCTTCCAACACCATATCTGAAATTTGATGTTAAGAAAATAAACAAGGTTTAATTTATTCTTAATGTAATAACCAGAAATACATCATCTGTTTATAGTTCTTACTTATATTAATACATCTTTAAAAACCTACACTATTACAACTTTTAAAAAGGATACTGACAAAGTCATCAAATCCTAGAAGTGTACCAACAATTTCTTTATCACTCTTCATCACAATGTGAATTCTTGATCCTATACACTTGTCCACAAGCTCTGTGGAAGGAAAAAGGTAGTTTTACCCACTTATTAAATCAACCAACATTTGAATGCCTACTTTACTTATTATTTTCTTATAATTAAAGATAAGCAAAAACATTCAATAATTTTTTGCTTTTTATTTATTTATTTTTATTAATCATCCCATTCATTTACATCTCAAATGATATCCCCTTTTCTGGTTACCCCTCCACAACCCCCCTCCCACATCCATCTTCTCCCCCCTCCAATTGCCTCTATGACGGTGCTCTCCTACCCACTCCTGCCCCTCCACTCCAGCATCCCCCCTATGCTGGGGCATCAAACCTCCACAGGACCAAGGGCCTCCCCTCCCATTGATGTCAGACAAGGCTATCCTCTGCTACACATATACCTGGAGCCATTCAATAACTTTACATCTTATACAAATCTCTGTTTAATCATTAGCACAAATGTTTGCCTTAGCTTTCACTTAACTCTTTATTTGCAATGAATAGGCCTGTGATTTTATTTAGATTATTTGATGGGTGGAGATCATCACTGTTTTTCTTCATCAGTGTTTGTACCGATAAACAATATCTAACATTGCAAAACCTTCCAATCTCAGCTACATTCACTAAGCTCACCAGCCCCAAAACATTACAGGGGAGAAGCATTATTTATAGACACCAGCTTTCCTGCCGCTTCTTTTCTCACTTAACCTTTACCCTCTGTGCTCCGGGGCCAACCTGTGCACCTCCGGGGCCAACCTGCGCACCTCCGCATCCTAGAAAAATGCTCAGCACGATGTGTGCCGGGAAAGCAATGGCTGTAATTTAAGTTCGTTACTCAACAGTTCTCTGGCACTGCGCGGGAAATGCTTGTTGAATTAATGCATAACGGGGCTAGACTTCCAGATTTCTATGGTAAGACTCATTGTACACCGTGGCGCACTCCTTACCCAAGCAGATACAATACAGGGTCTACCCGATCTGGAGACCGGAAAGGCCAAGCTGAGAACTGGGACTGCTACCCTTGGTATCTTACTGGCGTGCTCAAAAAGAAGGCCGAGCACGTCCTTCACTAAGTGGGACCTTCGCCGACCACTGACAGGCAAAACGGTCTGTCTGTCTTCCCAGCGACGCCAAGGGCAGGGCCGCTGCGCCGGGAGGAGCGGCGGCCCAGCCTCGGCCCTCAGTGTGGAACTGCAGCAACCCGCCCGCTCCCCAAGCAAGACTTTTACCTAGTGGCAGGAGTTGGGACGGGTTCGTAGTCGCGTTAGCCGCCATGGCCACGCCGGAAGTGGCACGGGCGCAGACTTTAAAATAGCGCGCTTCCGCCCTTTTCCACAGCTGTTTCAGACAAGAGTAATCGGAAGCCGATCTTGAGATCGGGCGGATCCAAATGGCTCGCAGAGAGATTCGATAGAGAGGTTCGGACCTCTACCAGTGCCACCAAACCGGCAGGCACCTATGGTACCCCGAAGTCTTGCTAAACTTCAGAAATAGTTTGCCTCCTGAAGACCACAGCATATGAGATCTCCGAGTCGGCTAATTTTCCTCTAGAAGATTGCATCTCAAGCCGGCATCTTTCTTCAGAGCAATAAAATCAATTTATATTTCCTACTATAAACTCGTTCTGCATGTTCCTCAACAACTACTCATTTTCCTAAGGAATCTGGTACTTTTAAGGCCAGGAGACTGAAGCAGCACTAATTTTCACAAGCTTTATTTTTTTTTTTAATTTTTACTACTTATTTGTTTCCTGTCGTTTTCTAGGAGTCTAGCTTATGACAGGCTTTAAAGTCAATATCAGTTTTTGATTTCCAGACAACTGTAAGATGTCACTCTGTATGTTGACACCATCATGTTTGGAAACCTTACTATCACACTTCTATTTTGGAAAAGATTAAAAAGCCCCCTTTAAATGTGGAGTGGCCAGTAAACCCAGCACTTGAGGCAGGATGAGGCATCAGCTGTCAGCATGGCCATCTTAGACCCTGACACAAAATAAGAAATTAAAACTAACAAAGGCTAGCCGGTAGCTTCGCCATAGAGTGCTTTCCTAGCATTGATGAGGCCCTGCGTTTGGGCCCTAGTGTTTTGTTTGTTTGCTTGTTTGTTGTTGTTTTTAAAGCAGATAAATTCTTTGTCTTTGTCTATCTCGTGTGATGGACTTAAAACCAAACAGTCTAAATATGAGAGATCATTATGAACAGCATTCATTCTTACAGTGTTTGGTAAGCACACTTCATTCCTTCGTTGAACAAACATATCCATTGAATACTGTCTGACTAGCAGCTTGCTATATAAAACAATGTTCATACATAAAAACAATGTTCAGAAAAGTCTTCAACCGAGTGAGCGGGAAGAAGGACAAATAATACATTTCATGTGCACATGCACACAGCACTATGGAATTTAATATAGAAAGCAATGCCTCCAAGGAGCCTAGAAAACTCAGCTCCATTCTCAATTCCAAGCCAGTGGTGGCTTTTCCTCCATTCCTAGTCCATAAGTCTTATGGATCTACCAGGTACCAAGGTAATTACAAACACACTTTACAGCCATCCTTTGAGGCGAGAACCAGAATTAAACCCTATCCCCTGGCCACACGTAACAGCATGAAGAAGAGAGGAGCTGTTGGGAGTCTAGTCTCACACAGTGATTAAGGATGGATAAGCAGAGAAAGGGCAAAGGTAGCATTCTGAGAAGAGGAAATATTGTGTGCAGTGGGTACATGTCACTTCCAAGCTTCTCTTATTGATCTTGTCTTTAAACTATACCCATTTCTCCCACATTTAACATAAAACAGTTGCCTTTTCAAATGTATTTTCTGAATAAACCCAGTCTTCACTCATTTTTTTCTATTTAACTTCATAATATTCCTCAGTGTCCTCATAAAGGTGGCCATTTTTCAAGACAATGACCGTCTACCCTGACTTGTGTAGTCTTTCTTATTGGAGTCTGTTGCTGGCTGGCAGCAGTGTCAATAGCTGTCAGAGTTATTTGTGTGTATTTTTTAATATAATTATTCAACAAAGCTACCTACCCTTTAAAAAACTGAGTTCCTCAAGACTAAGAACATTGAGACATAATATAGTGATTAAATTCATTGGTTCTGAATTTAGTGACTTTTATTCAAATCCAAACTTCACAGTTTTTAGAAGCTTTTGAAAATGGTTTTTAAATTACATATAATTGTGTGCACCATATGAGTGCACACACATGTGTGTAACAGAAGAAAATTTGAAAGAATGTGTGCTTTCCTTCTATCATGTGCGTACTGGGGGTCAAATTCTGGTTAACAAGCTTGACAGAAAGTACTTTTACCTAGAGCCATCTCACTAGCCCCAACATGGTTTCTACTAATTATTTTTTCTTATGGGTACATTATTTAAGCTTTTTAAATCTCAGTTTATCTATTAGAAGCACTGATGGTAATGGAAAATACAATATTATTTTTAATCAATTAATTATGTATATGGGTGTTTCGATTGCATGTATGTCTGTCTTTGTGACCCACTTCCTCTAAGGCCACACCTACTGTAATAAGGCCACATCTACTGTAATAAGGCCACACCTACAAATCCTTCTAATCTTTTCAAACAGTTCCAAACCCTGGTAATTAAGCATTCAAATATGTGAGTCTATAGAGTTCATTCTCATTCAAACCAGCTTATTAGGTCGGGCTGTGGTGGCACACGTCTTTAATCCCAGCACTTGAAAAGCAGAGGCATGCAGATTTCTGAGTTTGAGGCCAGCCTGGTCTACAGAGTAAGTTCCAGGACAACTAGGGCTACACAGAGAAACACTGTCTCAAAAAATCAAACCAGCCTATTGTCTGTGCATTACATATGTGCCTGGTGTCCATAGAGGCCAGAGAGGGAATCAGATCCCCTGGAACTTAAGTTACAGTTACGAATCCCTTGCAGATGATAGGAATCAAACCCAGGTCTCCTAGAAGGAGGAGCGAATGCTCTTAACCATTGAACTATCTCTCTCATCCACTTAAAATATTATTTTAATGATTAAATGAAGTAACCTATGAAAATTGGTTAGAACAAGATCTAGTACACAGTAAACTGTATCCTATGTGATTTATTATTACTTATTGATTATTGTTTCCTAATACTACATTATATTTGGCTTAGGGTAGGGACAGCATACAGGTAGCATTATTAATTGCTTACAAATATGTTATTGGAGGGGGCTGGTGAGATGGCTCAGAGATGGTAAAAGTGAATGTTGCCAAGCTGGATAAGCTGAGTTCAATCTCTGGAACTTACAAGGTGAAGAAGTAAATCTACTCCCAAAAACTGTACTCCCATTCCCACATAGGCATTCCAACAGGCAAAATAAATGTAAAAGGAAGGTTATTTTATAACCATAAACCCTATTAAGGTAACAATTTATCTGCCTTGGCACACTAAAACTATCACATTCCCAGAAGTACTATAGGGTCTAATCAATGCTCTGAGTTTCTTATATCTCATTTATGCCCATTGACACACTCCAGTTTAATGTTTAAGTGTTGCCTTGGTCATGGTGTCTCTTCACAGCAATAGAAAAGTCACAAAGACAGATGCTGGGGACAGCGTACAATGATGGGACTGCCTGCAGTAGGCCAGGATGGAGACATCTCAGAAGTCCAAGGCAGCTCCTTGTAGGAAAGGATGGCATCTGGGACCCTGAGAAGCAGGAGACACATCCCTTCAGGAGATCTGCCATCTGAAATAAGGGACTGCCTGCAGTAGGGCAGGATGGAGACATCTCAGTAGCCTGTGAAAGCTCTTTGTAAAAATTAGTTGTTCCCATTTCTCCTAATCTTAGCCCTGGACAAAGACTGTATAGATTTTAATTGTTTTTTTGTTTGTTTGTTTGTTTGTTTTGTTTTGTTTTTTCAAGACAGAGTTTCTCTGTATAGTCCTGGCTGTCCTGGAACTCACTCTGTAGACCAGGCTGGCTGAGAACTCAGAAATCTACCTGTCTCTGCCTCCCAAGTGCTGAGATTAAAGTCATGTGCCACCACTGCCCAGCTAGATTTCATTTGTGTGTTACTGCTTTTCAGTTGGCCTTGGTGTGCATAATTATTCTATTATTTCTCACTTTCCTACTTCTCTCTCCTTCTGCTCTGGTGAATTCAATGAAACTAGATGTTCCTTCATGTAATGACTCTTAAACAATTAAAAAATTAAGGCATGGGGCACAGCACAGCATGGTCTTAATGGCCCAGGTGCATGCTGTGTGTTCTCATCTTGGAAACAATGTAATAACTACACAATGGTAGTTCCTGATTAATGCTTGATTTGAAAAGAAAATTTGAAGAAATTATTAGAAAATTAAATAGAGCCAACATTGGGACCCCAAGAAAGGAAAAAACTATTGAAGTTATGAAATAAGTTGCACAACATTTTAGAGTGATTCCTGGATAAGCAAGTATAGAATATGTAAAATCTTATATTAGTAAAACTGAGTCGAAACACTGGGACTCTTAGGAGAGTCATTGTGTGCAATGTGCAGAAGCAGAAAGCTAGAGGAACTATTGAGTTAAGAGTTAACTTGATTCTTTCTGGCCACTGCCTGGCAGCTTTTCCCATGCCCTTTATTATTAGAGCTTCACAAGAAAATGCAAGTAGCTGCCCTCAGAGCTCTGAGCTCTGAAGTATAAGTTAAAGTTTAAATAATGATACATTTGCAATTATTATTATTTTGGCTATAGGCCTGGAAATAAGGAAGCTTGAAAGTTTGGGGAACAATTGTAATTCTTGATTCTTTGTGGGATGTAGTTATTCTTTTGAATTTAATTTGGCAATGATTATACAATGTCTTTTTTTTTTTTTTTACCTGTTTTTGGAGTATCAATAAAAGACTGGGGCAAGAAAAAGGCTAGAGAGCATGTTGAGAGCGAGTGAGACAGTGAGTAGAGATCATGTAGAGAGTGAGTGAGGAATATGTAAGGGGAATGTGGAGAGTGAATGAAGAATGAGAGAGTATGAGAAGAGCATGTGAAGAGTGGGTGAAGAGAGAATGTGAAGAGTTAGTGAAGGGGAGCTCACAGAGGTGTATATGAGTGTGAGACTTCAAGAAAAGAAAAGTGCACAGGAAAAAAGCAGAGTGCGCAAGAGAAAGCAGAGTGTGTGCAGCCTCAAGCTGCGAGGGAATGAGCAAAAGAGAAAGAGAGCAGAGATTGAGAGAGAAGAGACAGAAATTTTAAGCCTTGAAAACTGCCTGTCAGCTTGTACCCAAAAAGGAGTCTGTGTATATTTATTATGCGCCTTGCAGATATCCCTGCTTCCAGTTGAGAACTCTGATCCTGTGTCGAGACTGGACCCCGGCAGACAGACATACATGCAAACAAAACACCCATATACTTAATTAATTAATTAATTAATTAATTAATTGTATTTGCCATTACAGTCTTTGTAAGGTTTTAAATACAGAGTGAGCCCAAACCTGTTTATGAAGTCTCCTTCCTTTCTGGCTTTTCTTTTCTATCTGTATTCCTGCTTTATTTTCATCAGAAAAAGAATAATACAGTCAATGATTTAAGTCTCCCAGGAATGAGCAATATGAATGCTAGCAACTTTCTTTTTGCAGTGCTGGGGCTGAAACCAGGGAAATGCATACCAGGAAAGTCTTGTATTGTTTTCACTTTGTTTTGTTTTGTTTGTTTGTTTTTTGAGAAGGCTGTCACTAAGCTACCCAGGCAGGCCTTGAACTCACTCTGTAGCCCAGGCAGTCCTTGAACTTTCTCCTCTCCTGCCTCAGTCTTCCAAGTAGCTGGATTTAAAGGTTTGCACCATTGGACTCGGCAACAGTAGCAATTTTTAATGCCACAAAAAATAAAATATGTATGTGTGTGTGTGTGTGTGTATATATATATATATATATATATTATTTTTATTTTTATTTTTTGGTTTTTCGAGACAGGGTTTCTCTGTGTAGCCCTGGCTGTCCTGGAACTCACTCTGTAGACCAGGCTGGCCTCGAACTCAGAAATCCGCCTGTCTCTGCCTCCCAAGTGCTGGGATTAAAGAAGTGGGCCACCACCACCTGGCTAAAATATTTTTATACTCTAAAAAACAAACTTAGTATTTACACAGTAGAATGAACAAGATTTCTAGATGGGAAATTACACCATGTTCTTTCCCGGGGCAAAAACCAACCAGCGGGGCTGGCGAGATGGTTCAGCAGGTAAGAGCAATGACTGTTCTTCCGAAGGTCCTGAATTCGCATCCCAGCAACCACATGGTGGCTCACAACCATCCGTAATGAGATCTGATGCCCTCTTTTGGTGCATCTGAAGACAGCTACAGTGTATTGTGCTGGAGCGAGCAGGGCCATCCTAAGTTTAATTCCCAGCAGCTACATAATGGCTCACGGCCATCTATCTATACAGTTACAATGTACTCATACAAATAAATAAATAAATAAATAAATAAATAAATAAATAAATACCAACCAGAAACAACCAGCCAATTCCAGCTACAATTTCACGGAGTTGGAAAGTGTGCCAGAGCTTCTTGTCTCAGAGTGTACCCGCGCCCCTTTGGTGCTTCCTTACAGACCAATTATAAATGGAATTTATGAATCATTATAAAGTATATGTATATAGAAAAGCTTTTCAAGATGTTATATATTCAGAAAAGCATTTTAAATTTCCCCTGAAGTTAAATGTCATTATAGGAACACTACTAAACTTTCCTTTCAAGACAAGGTACAGGGGCTGGCGAGATGGCTCAGCAGGTAAGAGCACTGACTGCTCTACCGAAGGTCCTGAGTTCGGATCCCAGCAACCACATGGTGCCTCACAACCACCCGTAATGAGATCTGACGCCCTCTTCTGGTGCGTCTGAAGGCAGCTACAGTGAATTACGCCGGAGCAAGCAGGGCCAGAGCCAGCCGAGCAGGGCAGCAGAGGTCCTAAGTTCAATTCCCAGCAGCCACACACATGATAGCTCACTGCTATCTGTACAGCTACAATGTACTCATCCACATACAATAAATAAAATAAATATTAAAAAAAAAGACATGGTACAGAAACATACTTGGACTTGGTTATCTCAAACTAGTTAGTTTTTCTTCCCAGTCTTGGGATCCTCTCCCCAGTACTTTGAAAAACAAGAGAATTTTTTTTCAGTAAGGCATTTGTCCTTGTGAATAATATCCTGTTAATGAATGTATTCTACAGTGATGCAATTCACTTAAAAATTAATGCAGAGTCTGGAAAAATTGGCTTAGTTGGTAAAGTGGCTATCACCCAAACAGGAAGATCTGAGGTCATTACCTGGCACCTATGTTCAAAAAAAAAAAAAAAGGTTGGGTATAGTGACTCATGTCTACAGTCCCAGTGTTGGGGAGGCAGAGACAGGAGGATTCCTAAGGCTTGCTGGTCTTCTAGTCTAGCCAAATTGGTGATCTCCAGGTTCAGTGAAAGACCCTGTCAATAAAGAAAGTAGAGAAGCAATTGAAGCAAAGTATCTAACATTGACCTCTGGCCCCCACACTCATACCTGAACATTGACTTCTGACCCCCACACTCATACCTGAACATAAACATGTACATATACACACAAGAAATTAATATAAGGGAGGTACTATTAAATGAAGCAGTTTAAGGACCATGAAGTCTTCTGTGTCCCTCCCATTGTTTGTGCATTGTGTCTTCTTGACCCCTGCACTGCAATAAATCCTGTCTCCATTAGGTCACTTCCTGTCCGATAGAAACTAAATACAGTATGACTTTAAATGACACGTTTTTTTAAAAAAGAAAACATTTAAGTATAGTAATTAGAGACAATTTAGTCTCACCTGATAGCTCTAGGATGCAAAGTGACACATACCTCTAAAGGAAGAGCTATTCTCCTGGACAGTGAATTAAATATCCATGTTTACTGGAGCCAGAGTCTAGACACACATTTCAAACAAAAGTGTGAAGTTAGACTTAATTTTAGCTATGCCAACTGTGGAAAATATTACATCAAGAAAATAGTAAAAATCAAATAGTTAACATAAAAGGGTAATGTGAAAAAATGTTAAAGTACTGTGTATACTAGAAATCATATACTTTTCATGAAGCCATGACCACTGCCAAGAATTCTGTAACATAAAAAAGATATGGTAGTAACATATTTAAAATGTTGAGTAGTTTTAGAAGCATTTAAACAACTTACTTTTTGAAACTGTAGCACATTCAGTAAAGGATTTGAAAATGCCACCGGGCAGTAGTGGCACACGCCTTTGATCCCAGCACTTGGGGAGGCAGAGACAGGCGGATTTCTGAGTTTGAGGCCAGCCTGGTCTACAGAGTGAGTTCCAGGACAGCCAGGGCTACACAGAGAAACCCTGACTCGAAAAACCAAAAAAAAAAAAAAAAAAATAAAAAAAAAAGGAAAATTCTAGGACTAACAAACCTATTTTGTACTAGTTATAGTAAACCCCAGAAGATGCACTGAAATTGTACATAGTTTATTTTAATCACAGCACTGGAATAATCATTTAATAGGTACAATGTAACTCTTTATTGATGATATTATGATTCAACGCTTAAATTGCTTGTATATAATCTATGTATGTATTTTTGCAAGTCTGAAAAGGATCCTATTTGCCTAGACTGACCTTAAACTCTCTATATTAGTCAGGGTTCTCTAGAGTCACAGAATTTATGGAATGTTTCTATATATTAAGGGAAGTTATTGGAATGACTCGCAGTCTGCTGTCTAACTAACCCAACAATGTGCAGCTGTGAATAGAAAGCACAATTATTTAGTAGTTGCCCAGTCCCAAGAGGCTAGGTATTTCAGCTGGTCCTCTGATAGGCTGGAATTGTGAAGAAGTAGTTTCCAATAGATATGCTGGCATGCTAGGGCAAGCAGGTAGAGGAGGAGGAAGGCTTTCTTCTCCCGTTGTCCTTATGCAAGCCTCCAGCAAAGGGATAGCTCAGATTAAAAGTGTGTACCACCACACCTGGATTTAGAATGTGCTCTGTCCCAGGCTGGCCTTGAACTTAGAGATTTTCGAGCCTCAACCTGTTGGGTTTAAAGGTGTGTGCTACCTTGCCTGAGCCTAAGCTTCTCATGGCCACTATGCCTCAAGATCTGGATCAAAAGTGTATGTTATCCCATGTCAAGACCCAGGTCAGAAGCCTATGTCTTCCAGCCTCAAAAACTCCATTACAGATGCGCCCTCTATTTCTGGATTGTAGTTCATTCCAGAAATGAACTGTCAAGTTGACAGCCAGGAATAGCCCAGAAATAGCCATCACACTCTCCAATGTGAAAAATTGTCTTTTTTTTTTTTTTTTTTTTTACAGTTTTAGTAACCATGTGCCTTCTTTGTCGCCTCTCCCTGTCTCAAGTCCTTCATTAGTTTATCCAGGTGTACTCAGTTTAAACACTGCCTACTCTGCACTCTTTGTTCTTTTCCAGCCACATTCTAAGTCAGCTGATCATGAGTAAAGCATGAGATAGGACCTCGACTAAAATGGAAAACCAACCACCACCATTACCACCACCACCTGGACATCCTGAACAGTATGCTTGTTCCTATGATTTTTAGACTATGACCCTTCTGATTATATCATCATCATCATCATCATCATCATCATCATCATCATCATCATCATCATCATTTATTATTGTTGTTGTTGTCATTTTTTGAGACAGGGATTCCATGTAGCCCTGGCTGTCTTGGAACTTGCTCTGTAGACCAGGCTGGTCTCAAACTCAGAAATCTGCCTGCCTCTGGAGTGCTTGGATGAAAGGCATGCATCCCCAAGCCTGGATTGATTTGAAAGTTATAAAGCTTTATTGGGTCATTACACTTGTGTAGTGGTGATCTTTTACCTTGTGAGCACATTTCTCTTTTTTAAAGATTTATTTATTTTATTTATATGAGTACACTCTAGCTGTCTTCAGACACGCCAGAAGAGGGCACCAGATCCCATTACAGATGGTTGTGAGTCACCACGTGGTTGGTGGGAATGGAACTCAAGACCTCTTGAAAGAGCAGTCGGTGTTCTTAACCGCTGAGCCATCTCTCCAGCCCTATGAGCACGTTTCTAACACTATGCAGCCCAGATTGGCTTGAAACTTGCAAGCCTCTTACGCCAGCCCCTCAAGTTGTGGCTTTACACACTTGCAGCCTACTATATGGAACTGTACATTTAAAAAAAAATTAAATGAAAAAATCTAGCGTGAAAGTAAAGACAATCTTGAGTAAGCAAGCAACTTAATTTCAATGTTGAATATATGATACCAAGCCTCATGAATATGCCTCCTTGTTAAACATTTAAAACTAAGGCTGAGCGTTTCCACGAAAGATTTAGAGTAAAGAGGAAATACATTTATAAATAAGTAGAACTGGTAAAAAAGGAGGAGGAGAACCGGTATTTCATGAAGGAAAAATAGATTTTAGAAGGAAGTGATTTGATAAAGATCGCAGAGGGAAAGGAGCAGGTTTAAGACGGAGCCAAATCAACCTCTGTGCCTCTCCACCACTGCACAGGGTCTCTGATGGTCAGCGTCTGCCCTACCTTGCCCCGCCCCGCCCTGCTCCGCCCCACCCCACCGGTTGGGTAGGCCCCGCCTTCAGCTGGGGCGGGGGTTCCTCTTCCTCCAGGTCTGCCCTCAAGCAGGCCCCGCCTCTCCCGTTATACAGCCCCGCCCCCTCTCCGCCTCCTTTTCCTTTAGACCCTCCCCCTGGTCAGGCTCCGCCCATGCTGCCTCAGACCCAGGCGGGACAGGGGCCTCAGGGTACCGCCCCGCGCCGCCGGAGGCGGCTGTAGCGTCAGGTGACAGCCCGGAAGCTGCGGAAGCGGATGAAGCAGAGAGGTGGAGGCCCGGTGGGGCTTCGCGGAGGTAAGGGAGCTGGTCGGCGGCCCCGGAGCTCGTGGCGCGGCGCGTATGCGGCGCTCAGGCTGACCTGTGAAGGCCGCCGCTCTGGGTCGTGCGGCCGGGCCTCGGCGTTTGGAGTCGCGGTGCGGGCCTCCGGCGGGCGTCCATGGAGAAGGCTGGGCGAGAGAGTGACGGCGCCCCCTGCGGGCCCGTCCTGCACATCGTGGTGGTCGGCTTTCACCACAAGAAGGGCTGCCAGGTGAGGACCGGCCGGCGCCTACTCGGCGCCCCGCGGCCTTCCTCGCGACGTGCCTCTGGGAATTGCGTGACGAGCCGCGGGGGTTCGGGTTCAGAGAAAGAATGACGGGCGAGCCTGGTGTTCCCGGTCGGTCTCCACCTGCGTAAAGATAAAGGAGATCTTGAGAAGAGCTCGGCGTGTGAACGCCTGGCGTGTAGCGAGCTGTGGGTTTCCACACGAATGCTCAAGTAGACTGACGCACTTGTAAGCCTCGCTCAGCTTCCTTTGTTTATCTCTTGCAGGCTTTGGAATTTGTCGTTTAGGGTTAGCGACCGGCCCCGCCCCCTTCTCTTTGTGCCATTTAAGATTTGATTCTGCCCAGAGCTATGCTTTTGGTTAGGTTCACCCTCCAAATCGGTTGCAGTAAGTAAAAACGTAATTTGCCAAACAGATAGTGCAAATGGACATGAATAGTGGAAATGGAGCCAGCTTCTTAGCTGACTCTTTAACCTACCGTCTGAGAAGAGCATTTGCCTTGTGTTGAAGGCCAAGGAGCAAAATAGAATAGGTTTGTTTAGTCTGAATAAACACTGGAAGGCAATGATGTCATAATGTGCTAGTGGTTATATATTGAATACTTAAAGTGTTGAGAAAAATGGGTTACTTCTAGCAGAAAACAAAGCATTTGGTTTCTTTCCTTTCAGAGAGAATGTAACATTAGAAGATTTATTTACAGAAGTTCAGTTAATTAGAAGATAACAAAAGTAGTGAAGGGGGTGGAGAAGTGGTAGCTAGCTCTGTGTGTGTGTGTGTGAGAGAGAGAGAGAGAGAGAGAGGGAGAGTGTAGAGGTGTGTGTCGACTGTTACCTCCAGTCTAGGTGTGGTGGCACACAGCATACATCCAGCAAATGGGAGCCTGGGGCAAGAGAATTATCTTAAGTTGGACAGGGTACTTAGACCCTGCCTCAAAAAAGAGACTATTAAGATGTTATGTTCTGTAAATAAAGACAATATCTAATAAAAAAAAAAGATGTTATAATCTTTTATCCTCAGAAAGATATGGAATAACACTAAAGAAAAAGTAGCATTATTGTGTATGAAAGAAGATTTTTTTAGTACTTCATGACTACAGCCTTTGAACTAACTAGTTGTTTTATAAACTAGGAATAAAATGACAAAAATCATACTAAAAAAAAAAAAGATTGCTGAGATCATACTGTTTTGAAAAACTGCCCTAGAGTCAGTCAGAAGTAGTAACCTTGCATCCTGTGCCATGTGTGTTCATGTGTGTAGTAGTATAGTCATTGTGGAAACTCAATTCAGAGCTACACTGGAGGGAGCTCTAGAAAGGCAAAACCCATCAGAATTGATAGGAGATAAGGTAGTCTTCTGATTGTTGCTGTCATTTGAAAGTCAAGATTTATTATGTTTTCTGCCTCTTTCTGCTTTTATTGATAATATAAATTTCAATAAGGGAAATAGTATATAGTGTTGCATAAAGATTAGAGAACAGAGAACTGTTTTTAAAAACAAAGATACAAGAGCAGCCTGCATGCTATCTCTTTTTTTTTTTTTTTGTCTTTGACTTTTGTTTTCAGCATGCAGGTAAAAGTGACTGCTTTTGTAAACTAAGTTCTGTGCCAGAAGCAGGAGGCCTATATTACATTACTCTAAGACCAGCAAATCCAAATAGCTTCCTAATTTGCCCTTCTCAGTTTCTTTTGCCAGATAACAACATATAATAATTACAATGAAGCAAACAAATCCTAGTTGAGTTTTTCCCCAATTGATGCTTAAAGTGGCTTGATTAATTATTGATCTTTTTAAAATTATACTTACCTAGGGTATTGTAGAAACAAAGCACTAAGAACCTAATTCTAGACTGGGGAATGTAGGTAGAATACTTGCCTAATAAGTACAAAAGGTACTTATTAGTACCTTGAACTCTGTGAGTTCAAGGCCAGCCTGGTCCACAGACTGAGTTCCAGGACAACAAGGGGTATACAATAGAGAGATCCTATCTTAAAACAAAGATTTATTTGCTGGCATGCCCTGCTTGTGTTTTTGGTCATGCATGAATACTTATTTACATATTTTTACACCTCATCCAGTCCCTCTTGTGTCCCTCCCTCTCCTCAAATTTATCATTTCATCTTTGTTACTGTTACACACATGCAAGCATGTGTGCATGCACATAAGCATACACATATAAATTTAACCTGCTGAGTATATTTAGTGTTGCTGGTGTGTATGTGTTTAGGATTGACTACTTGGAATAGATAACCTATCAGAGACATGTCCCTGGAGATCATCTAGGTTTGGGGCCCTTGTGAGATTTCCCTTACCTGCTTTGCCATATCTACTGTTGTCATTGTGTAGGTCTTGTTTAGACAAGCATATTGCTGAGAGTTCATGTGTGTAGCTTTCCAGTTATATCCAGAAGATATTACCTCACAGATGTCCTTGTCCTCTGACTCCTAGAATCTTTCCATCCCACCTCCTACCATGTTCCCTGAGCATTAGGTGTAGGAATTGTATTATAGATGTATCATCAACTTGGATTGGGTACCTCATGGTCAGTTGTTGTCTTAGTCAGGGTTTCTATTCCTACACAAACATCATGACCAAGAAGCAAGTTGGGGAGGAAAGGGTTTATTCAGCTTACTTCCACATGGCTGTTGATCACCAGAGGAAGTCAGGACTGGAACTCAAGCAGGTCAGGAAGCAGGAGCTGACACAGAGGCCATGCTGGCTTGCTTCCCCTGGCTTGCTCAGCTTGCTCTCTTATAGAACCCAAGACTTCCAGCCCAGGGATGGCACCACCCACAAGGGGCCCAACCCCCTTGGTCACTAATTGAGAAAATACCCCACAGCTGGATCTCATGGAAGCTTCCCCAACTGAAACTCCCTTCTCTGTGAGAACTGCAGCCTGTGTCAAGTTGACACACAAAACTAGCCAGTACAGTTGTCCTCTGCATTTTGACCAGTTGTAGATTTCTATGAAGAAAAAAAAGCTTCTTTGAGGAGTGAGAACAGTAATACTTACTAGGCTGGGCGAACCCACAAATCAGATTGCCATAATCTTTTGTTAAATAATCAAGTATGTATCAGGCAAGCTCTTTGATTTTGTTCATAGTTTTAAATTTTTAAATGTTCAATAGAGAACAATTATTTTCCAAACCTTAAATTAATAATAACAACAACTATTATTATTATTTACTGTGTATATGATATGCTTAGAATGGAGTATGGCCCATGTGTAGAAGTCAAAAGACAATTTTGCGGTGTTGGTTCTCTCCTTCAACATTTACATGAATTAGGATCTTCATGATTACATTGTCAACCTGCAGGCACCTTTACCCACTAGGCCATCTCACCACTCTGAATTTTTGCTTTTGGCCTCTTTTCTGATAGAGTCCTGATTTGTATGCATAGCTAGCATCTTTAATTCTTGAATAAATTGTTTTTTGTTTGTTTTTTGGGGGGGTGTTTGTTTGTTTGGTTGGTTTTTGGTTTTTCAGGACAGGGTTTCTCTGTATAGCCCTGGCTGTCCTGGAACTCACTCTGTAGACCAGGCTGGCCTTGAACTCAAAAATCCGCCTGCCTCTGCCTCCCAAGTGCTGGGATTAAAGGCTACTGCCTGACACTTTTTGTTTTGTTTTGTTTTGTTTCGTTTCTGTTGTTGTTTTTTGTTTTCTTGTTTACCAGACTATTTGTTTTCTTTCTTTATTATGCTTTGACAGTATCATACAAGTATCATACAAGTATTGTCTTTGGGTCATTTTCATCTCTCATTACTCTTTTCCTGCCCTCCACTCCTACTGAACCCTTTCTTCTCAACAAGTCTTCCTTCTATTTTCATGTTTCTTTGTTTTGGTTGTTATTGTTGTTGTGTGCACAAATATGGATGGGGAAATTAGTCACTGGAACTTGGGCAGCTTAATGCCTATACCACTAAGGGAAATTATCTGTTCCCATCCCCTAGCAACTATAGCTGCTAATAGTTCCTCAAAGGTGGGTGGGGCCTTATGACTCTCTGCCCATGCTCTCTCTTTTCTTTTGTTTGTTTTTTTGAGACAGAGTTTCTCTATGAAGCCCTTGGTATCCTGAAACTCAGTCTGTAGACCAAGCTGGCCTGGATCTCAGATCCAAACTCTATTTCTTTTCTTCCCCCTCCCCCCCCCCCCCCCCGCCAAGATTTGTTTATTTGTCTGTTTTGTGTGTATGTGTGTGCCCGAGTGTATATATGTTCACCATATGTATGCAGGTGCCTGTGTAATCCAGAAGAGGGTGTTATATTTCCTGGAATTGTAGTTACAGGCAGTGTGAATTCCTCAAACTATATGTTAGAAATTGAAACTGAACTCTTTGCAAGAGCAACAAATACTTTAATCTCTGAGCTATCTCTCCAGCCCCACTCTATATTTCCTGGGAAGAAAAAGCAGAATTGTAAGACAGTTGGAACTTTACCAGGGAAACTGAGATTTCCTAACAATTTAGAAACTGACTCAGAAAGAAGTTTAAGAGTCATTTGATAAAACAAAACAAACAAAAACAAACCAAGAGCCAGATGGTGGTAGTGACACCTTTAGTCCCAGCACTCAGGAGACAGAGGCTGGTCCAAGACAGCCTGGACTACAGAGCAGTGTCAGCAAGACTATACAGAGAAACCCGGTCTCAAAAAACAAACAAACACACACACACACACACACACACACACACTGGCAGCACTAAAAAGACTCATCAAGTTATATTATTATAAACATTTGTGTGTATGTGTCTGTGTGTGTAGCAATAATAAAGACAAAATCCCTAGAGGGAAGGACTTGGAAGGAGTTGGAGTGGAGAGAGAAGGTGGAACTTATGTAAATATAATACTCATGTATGACATTAAAAAAAAATAAAAGAGCTGGGCATGGTGGCACATAATTTTAATTTCAGCACTTGGGAGGCAGAGGCAGGCAGATCTCTGATTTCAAGGCCAGTCTGATCTACATAGTAAGTTCCAGGCATCCAACATAGTGTCTATGTAGGAGACACTGTCTCAAAAATAAATAATAGGTTTTTTTTACAAATGGCAATCTGACAGTTATACTTTATATACTGGAACAAATAAAAATCTGGGAGCTATAACTAGCAAATGTACCATAGAAATACATACATAAATTATTTCATGTCAAATAGTCTAATTTTAGGAAAGTTTTAAAGGAAACAAATTGGAAATAGTTCTCTCCTTGTGCTGTGGGAGTTCTGGAAAGGAAACTCTAGACTTGATGACTTTAACCCTCTGAGCCATTTCATAGGCCCTGAAAGTCCAAACCTTTCAAATTAGAGTCCACTAAACCAGGAGGGCTCAGCCCTGCAGGTCAGTAAATGGCTATAAGTGGAGGTGGGGGAGTCTCATAGAAAGTAAAAAGGCATGAGCATGTGTCCTTAGGGTTTTGGATTGTATTCAAAGAAGAAATAGAAAGATAGAAAAGGAAATGTTGGCAGATTTAGTAGTACTGCTTGATGGAAAAGCTATAAGCAGCTTTTTGGGAGTGGGGCTTCTGGGAGATGAGTACATGATCTCATTCAGGGGATCATTTTCCCTATCTCTAGAATGCCTTCGGGTGAACCAGCTTTCCTAAGGAGCAATCTTCTGGTCAGGTGATTGACAGAGAAGGCACACAGTGGAGGTTAGAAGACCAGTTGGGGAGACAGTTCTCTCCTTTCACTATGAGGGCTTCAGGGATTGAAATTTAAGAATAAATTAATTCAGGATTGACCACAAGTACCCACAAGTTACTGTACTATTTTACTGGCCTAGGGTTAATTCTTAAGAGAGAATAGTATGTAATGTTCTAATCTTTGGAGCATATCAGAATGTCATGTCCCCTCCTAAGACAAAAGGAATGATTAAGATTCCATTATTTTGACCCAGAGACAGTAGCTTTCCCTTAATGAGCCTCAAGATAGCTTTTACCTTTTCATATATTGTTTTAAACTCTTAAGTGGCAGTTGTAATGTTTCCTGTTAGGAAGTTACTGAAGAAGGATCCCTGCCTCTTGCTCAGCTTTGGACCCCATCTCCTGTTTCTTTGGTAACCACTAGAAAAAGGCACCCACATGGTGTTCTGACATAGATGCAGGCAAGAAAGAAAAAATTATTCCTTGTTATTAGAGCATCATTATTGTTTCTACTTTTTATAAGTTAGCCATTCTTCTTTCCTCCTGTTATCACTTCATAATAAATATGTAAAATAATTGGAATTAGAGTAGATATGCCCACCATGAATTGGTTATTTAAAGAGAGATACTTGAAATTTTCTTGGTTTTAGCTTTATCCTTTTGGCATACATAATGCAGGGTGTTTTTTGATCCTTAAATTTTACTTAGATTTTGGCTCATAAACTACTTAGTAGTAGATAATAATCAGGGTAAGTGTTTCTTAATCTCTGGAAGCTTATTGTGTATGTTTGAGCTCAAATTCTTACCTACTCTTCAAATCTATTATTAACTACCCAGAGTTAACATTAAACCCCATAATTTAAGGGCTTGGGTCCATAAGACTTATTACAAAGCCAGTTACAGGTGCCAAGGTCCCAGGCCTCAGCTCAAGGATAGCCAGATGAATAGAGTGCTATATAAAGCAGGATATGAAGGAGAAATTAAGACCAGCCTTTCCTTCCCTTCATCTTCATGTATTTAGCAACTCAGGAGCTCTCAGAACCCCACTGTTAAGGGCATGATTAATTAACATATTGGCTATTTTCTGATTGAGTTCAATCTCCAGGCTCTCTCCTAGGGTCAAAGGACAAGCTTAAAAGTCCCATCTTTCTAATCAAGACATGGACTTTCTGTTGACTACCCCTTATTCTAAAGATAGCTTAAGTGTAAGCTAGCCGTATATTGGGGTTGATTACAAATAATTTATGACTCAGGAAGTTTCAAGGGTTTTAGCATCTTTGTCTAAGAAACCAGCAATATTTTTATTATGTCCACTTGAGTAACAACTAGTTTATAAAGCTACTAAAAACCTTCTAATATAACAAGAGGATTGACTAAACAAATAAGTAGTAGTACTATGTAGCTATTAAAATTGTGAGTGTCCATGAAGAAAGGAGGTTAACTGTTTTGAAATCGATTAGTAAACTCATCTAATTTTTAAGTACAAGTTCTAATGTTAGTAATTTTTTTTTAAGATTTATTTATTTATTATGTGTAAGTACACCCGTAGCTGTCTTCAGACACTCCAGAAGAGGGAGTCAAATGGTTGTGAGCTGCCATGTGGTTGCTGGGATTTGAACTTAGGACCTTTGGAAGAACAGTTGATGCTCTTAACCACTGAGCCATCTCACCAGCCCCAGGTAGTAATTTTACCAGCAGGAAACAAGAATTCTAAAACTGCCAACATAAGGTAGGCAGTCTACAATTTATGGATGAATTGTATTTCCAACGTTGGCTATTTAAAGTCTGGACCACATTTTCTCAAAGAAACTGTGTTATAGACACTGTGAACCCAATTCTTCCTGACATAGCCTTAATTTCACTTACAGAATTCCTGAGTATGTTTAGCACCTAAACTCTTATTTAAACATACTCAACTCTATTTAAACTTTGAGTTACAACTAGACCCTTTAAGTCAGCTGGGAATAGTCTATAAGCCTTCCCATCTTTCTCCACTTCTGTGCTTGAGTTTGTTGATAATCTTCAATAGCATCATTCAGGTTTAAGAGCGGTGTATCCTTTCTTTGGTCAGTGTTTGGCTAATATTCATTTCCTTTTTAGGTTGAGTTCTCTTACCCACCACTAATTCCAGGAGATGGACATGACAGCCACACTTTACCTGAAGAATGGAAGTACTTGCCTTTCCTTGCCTTACCAGATGGTGCACATAACTATCAGGAAGGTATGTCATTAAATAATAGACCAACTACTAAAGTGCAATTTTGGAAATCTTCTCATAGCAGTCTTGAATACTTTGGATAAATGAAAGCCTTTGGATCTGTTGTGATTATTTATAAAATGTGTATGTGTTGGTGGTGAGACATGCACAAGAGAAGCTTTAGAGAGTACTGGGCCTATTTCCTTGGTCAGTAACCCTTGGCTTTCCTCCTGCCCAGAACTCTTAGGTATAGCCAGAGTAGGGCAGCTGCTGATGGTGTGTGCCTTCAATTAAGTCATGCTTGAGACTGGACTCAGTGGCAGAAATGAAGAGTTGCCTGCATTAGCTGTACATGGTTTGGAAAGCTCTAGTTTCAGACTTACTAGACCATCCTCTAATGCCCACCTGGATACAGTTGAGATTGTTTTTTTTTTTTCCCCCCACCCCCCGCTCTGTAGCCATTGCTGCAGCCCTGTACTTTCTTCTTTACATGAGAATGTTTGTGTCCTCGGAGAAGAATGTGCTGACAGTTTCACTGAGTCTTCTCCCACTATATGGGAGTGCTTTGTCACACCTGATAAAGGACTATTCTTCCTTGGTTAAAGCAGATTAAATAACATTTGAGTACTTGTTCTCCTTATGCATTATTTAATACTTCCCTTATAAAATAAATCAGATGTTACCATGCAGTTTAAATAAGTTTTATTATAGAATTTGTAACCTCAGAAATATATTTCTTCCTAACTTTTTTATTATGAATGCTTTCAACCTGGTGGAAAAATTAAGATTATAGGGAATATTTTGCAAGTTTTCTTTGTTTGTACGTATTGTCAGTTTTATTATTTTTTATTCTAAAGTCATTTGGAATAATGACAGGCACTTGACTTCTAAATATTTAAGTATATGCATCCTCTAAGAATGTAATCATTCCCCAGCATCCAGTTGTATTATTATAGCTAAACAATTTAACAGTAATTTCATAATATCTCACATCCAGTCTATGTTCAAATTTCTCCAGCTTTTCCCACAATTTATTGAGTCCACTCAGAAAATTTAAGAATTCACATGTTGCCATCGGTTTTTATGATTTGATTTTCCTTTAGTCTGGAACAGTCCCTGTATATATTTTCTGTAATTGTATAGTCAATTTGATCTGTTATCTTTGACACTCCTAGGTTTTTGTGGCAGACATGTACTATAAGGATTGAGAAAAAGTCTGATGTCGGAAATAAGTATCACATGGTTCCTGGATGTGTCATCATGTTCGTGTTATTGACTGCATTATAGTTTGATTGTTCAGCAATGAGTAATTAATATCACTACTTACATTTTTCTATGTATCTCTTAGATACTGTGTTTTTTCACTTGCCACCCAGAAATGGAAACGACGCCACAGTATACGGTATCTCTTGTTATCGACAAATTGAAGCCAAGGTATGATGGTGGATGTTGAACAGCAGCAGGAAGAAACTCCTCCAACCCTTTCTTGGGTGTTGGTCATTTGGGGAATCACAGTCTTCAACTTTCATGTAGTACATGTGTGCATAGGCAAGAAGAGGGTGTTCTGTCCCATAGAGTTGGAGTGATAGGTAGTCGTGACATACCTGACATGGGTTCTGGAAACAGAACTGGGGTCCTCTGCCAGAGCAGTGTGTACTCCTAACTGCTGAGCCATTGTTCCAGCTACTAATTTTTAGGCTTTTGAGGAATCTCCATACTGATTTCTATAATGGCTGTAACAATTTGAGCCCATACTAGTAGTGATTAGGGGTTTTTCTTTCTTCATATAGTACCAGCATTTGTTACAATTTTTTTGTCATTCATTATTTTTATTAGCATATTAAAATTTATATGAGAACTAGTGAAAGATAGAAGGCATCAAAATTACATTAAAAATTAAATTCAATAGTAGTTAAATGTATAGAAATGTACAAAACCAAAATGTTCTAGCATTTCAGTAGCATTACTAATGAAAAGAGGAAATACATCTGTAGTAAATTTGAGCATCAGTTCCTAAAAACACATTTATGATGGCCTTCCTTATCTTTCCTGACTAGTTTTGAAGTTTACTTTAGCAGCTATGACTCTAGCAACATTAGTTTTTTTTTTTTGAAGGCTCCCATTTGTGTGGTAGGTTGATTTCCATCCTTGTGACTCTCAGTTTTTGGATGTCTGACAGGGGTGTTTTTTTAGGAGACAGCAAATCTTGTTTTTTAATCAGTTTTTGTTGGTTGGTTTTCACTAAATCGTTGGTCTGGTATGTGACTTGTACATAAAGCAGTTTCCATCAGCCAGTAAATTCTGGGAGAGTAAAGACTGTTCCTTCACTATTCTACCCAGGGCCTAGCTTCTGAAATTTAGTGCAAGGCTGGCAGGTACTCGCTCAGCTAGCATATCTGAGATTCACTGTGACATTCTTTAACCAAGTGCACAATTTTTGTTATGTTCTTATTGAAAATTGTTTTGTAAATGCTGCTATAAAGTATTTCTAATGCATATCTGTTTGCTTAAAATAGGCTTTAAAAGTGAGGCAAGCCGACATCACCAGAGAGACGGTTCAGAAAAGTGTCTGTGTTTTAAGCAAGCTGGTAAGAGATCTAGTAACTTACTTACCTATTAACATTCAAAGCAGAGCTTTTTTTGAGTAAGAGATGTGTGAGAATTGCTACCATTAGTCAAGTGCCTACTAATATGCTCTTGGAGCCTCTGTGTTCAGCAGTGTGCTCATTTCTACTCTGCTGCAGGCTGTAAGATTACCAAGTTGACATTTGACCCAAATGAAACAGCTGTTTTATTTCATTTATCTATTTTTGTTTGTTCCTAAGACTTTAGGTAACTGTTCTTTTAACAACTTAAGAAAAACATAACTGCTCCAATTTTATTGAAAATGCAGAAGTTCATGACTATTGCAGTGAAGAAATTTAGCCTTAACATGTACTTTAAATTTTAGAATGTTTGAGAAAAGCCAGTGACATGGTAAAACTGTACTAAAACAAAATTTCAGAGTTGTGTTTCTTCTTGGTGCATAGTCTTCAAGTTGACATTAACAATTACACATTTAGCAGGACGGTGGTGGCACACGCCTTTCATCCTGGCACCTGAGAGGCAGAGGCAGGCGGATTTCTGAGTTTGAGGCCAGCCTGGTCTACAGAGTGAGTTCCAGGACAGGGCTATATAGAGAAACCTTGTCTCGAAAAACCATAAAAACAAAACAAAACAAAAGACCCAAACAATTACACATTTCAAGGTGTGCATCATTTTTTTAACGTGTACTGCTGGAGAAGGGGGAGGAGTGCATGCCAGGGTGCACGTGTGGAGGCCCTGGACGACACTACAACGCTACTTCTCTCCCTCTGACTTTATCTGTGTTCTCTATCAGCAGAGCCAGTGCCAGGACCCCTATTTTAACATCATTTTGTTTTTAAGACAGGGTTCTGTATGGCCCAAATTGGCCTGGAACTCTAAGCTAAGACCTTGAACTTCCGATCCTTCTGCTTCCACTTCTAGAATTATATTTGTATATGATCACATTCAGCTTATTTTTATTTTTTAAAAGAAACACATGACTAGGGTATTAATCGATCATATATGCAAGTCCTAGTTTCGATCCCCAGCACCACAATGGAAGAGTTGGGGACAGGGTCAGAGAGAAAAGAAATACTGTATACAATGATATTGTTGGTTTTCATAGCCCTCAGTTGAATAATTTACAATATTTGATGTCTGTTGATAATGAAGGAAATATTGACACCTTTGCATCAAATGCCTAATTCTACAGTAAAATTTAATGCCCTCCCCCCAAAATTATAAGGAATACTCTAACTCTATATCATATTAATTACCTATATTTTATGATTACTATCTTAGCCATTCTGTAGTTGCTCCAAGCCAAAATTAAAAATTCTTTATTGGTCCAATTACAAGATATGTGTATGTTTTGTCTGATTATTTCTTGGGTACTTACCTAATTTCCTTATCTACAGACAGTGTAAATAGTCTTTGTATAGCTATACAAAGTGATAGCACAGACTTTTAATCTCAGTACTTGAAGCAGAAGCAAGCAGATCTCTGTGAGTTTAAGACCTGGTTGGTCTGGGTAGTGAGTTTAGGCAACAGGAGTTACATAGTGAGACCTTGTTTCTAAACAAACAAAAAGGCTTTGTGTACTGGCTGGTTTTTTGTGTCAACTTGACACAGGCTGGTGTTATCACAGAGGAGGGAGCTTTAGTTGGGGAGTGCCTCCATGAGATCCAGCTGTGGGGCATTTTCTCAATTAGTGATCAAGGGAGTAGGGCCCCTTGTGGGTGGTGCCATCCCTGGGCTGGAAGTCTTGGGTTCTATAAGAGAGCAGGCTGAGCAAGCCAGGAGAAGCAAGCCAGTAAAGAACATCCCTCCATGGCCTCTGCATCAGCTCCTGCTTCCTGACCTGCTTGAGTTCCAGTCCTGACTTCCTCTAGGGATCAACAGCAATGTGGAAGTAAGCTGAATAAACCCTTTCCTCCCCAACTTGCTTCTTGGTCGTGATGTTTGTGCAGAAATAGAAACCCTGACTAATACACTTTGTATAATGTCAATCGAGGTTTGAAAGATAAGATTTAGTTGGAATTTTATTGCTAGCCAAAAAGAGTAAGAGGAGAAAGAAGAGGAAAAAGGGATAGAGAAGTAGATGGAGAGAAACTCCAAACAATAATAATTTACAGCAATTTATATTTTTTTTGTTTGAATGGGCAAAGAGAGTCTCACTATTGTACCCCTAGCTGACGTTGAGCTCACATCTATCTACCTGCCTCTACCTCTGTCTCATGAATACCAGGATTAAAGGTGTGCATCACCATGCTGTGCCATATCATAATAACTCTAATCATAATTTATAATAACACAGATTTTTTTTAGAAGGATAGCCTGAAAAATGCTCCCCAGTTAATTTGTATATGAGGCCAGCTATCCAAAACATAGGAGTAACATCACATATGTAAGTACATCCATGCCAAGAGGCTACCTGAGTAGTCACCCTTCTAAAGGCAATTTTGATAACAGAAACTTAGTTTTCTGTGTGTCTGGTATTAATTCTTATCAGACTTTTTATATAACATTGTCATTTTATTTTCCTAACAATGTTGAGATATCTTTGCTAGTCTCATTTTACAAATACTCATATTTTAGAGTAACAATATCAAATTCTCATATGAGACTACTAAGTATAAAAATAGGGTAAAAAAATTTGTCATATCTAAAACAAACTAAGGAGTGAAAACAACTTACTTAGAAAGGTTCACTTGTTTATAGTACATTGTAGTGGATATGAAAATGAAGTGATATTGTACTTAATGATAACAGTCATATATTCACAGGGATGGATACTAATTCAGTATTAATTACTTATATTCTAAAAGGGAGAAATAAATGAAAAATGTCTCAAACGTAAATAAAAGGGTGTATATGATCTATCTTAGGTAGGAAAAATAAGAATTGAGGAGTAACTTTGTTCAAATATACAAAAAAATATGGTAGAAGACCTAGTCAAGGTACTCCAAACCATCCACAGATAATGGGAAAGGATGTGAACTTAAATCAAATCATGAGTGTTCAACTTGGTGTAAGATTCCAGACTGCTTAAGCATGATTAAATGTTACCACAATAGAGAAATGCAGTAGCTGTTGACATTCTTACTATGTGTCAAAGACTCTGCTAAGTGGTTTACCTAATCCTTAACCCAGCCATAGAAGCTGTACCTTTAGGTATACAGGATCAGCTTGGTGAGGAGGTATGGAGAAGTTAAGGACAGTTAAGCAGGCTGAAAGATGGAGCAACCTTGTCAAGATAGCTTTTACCTGCTGCCAAAGAGTGGAACTAAGTGATATCACAGCTTCTGGTTCTGAATAAGGGTAGTTACTAACTTTCCTCCCTAATGTCTTCAAATTAAAAGCTGTAGGGATTTGTGCACTGCTGTTGTTTACTATGATCAACCTAATGATGCTTTCTCTTTTTTTAGCCTCTTTATGGCTTACTTCAAGCAAAACTTCAACTCATTACACATGCATATTTTGAAGAGAAAGATTTTTCCCAAATTTCCATTCTAAAGGTAACCAATTTCTGTACTGATGTATTTAGTGAATGGTAGCTTAATGAGTCAAATAGCTCTTGTGACAGTACTATGAAGGATAGTCCTCATAGTTTAAGAAAAACATTGCATGAAAATCCATTTCATCCAATGAAATCCAATCCATTTGCTTGGACCTGAGATGGTTCAGTGCTTAAGAACTCTTACAGAGGACCCAAGTTTGGTGCCTAGTGTCCACACTGGATGGCTCACAACCACCTAGATCCCTGATCTGATGTCTGTCTTCTTCTCTGACTTCTCCAGGCACACACATGCATGTTGATAAAAATTTTTTTAAGATAAATCATTTTTTAAATATATAATAAAATAAATCTTTATTTAAAATATATCTGCATTAAACATTGAAGTGCTAGTAGATTTACCCAGTACTAAATTAAAAACTGTCTTTGACCAGGCAGTGACTGTAAACAACTATTATAAGTGTCTCTTAGGAGGAATAATGTTTTGTTGTGGCATGTGTCTATAAATTTGAGTCTAGTTTCTAGTTCCTGGTATTTTATTAAGAAAGATAACATCTTTTTCAAGGCTGGTATCAGTATACAGTTCTCTGTCTGTCCTGGGCATTGGTGAGAGTTGGAGCAGTTAGGAATTTAGTGGGGAGACAGAGGGAAGGAAGGTAATTTATATTGCTGTTAAAGCTCTGAAAAGGAGGAAAAAAGAGAGAGAATATCCTGTAGCTTTTTGTTCTTTTTGCTCAGATACTATCCTTGTCTACATGTCTGTCCTTGTTCATGTCTACAAGAAAAGGAATGAGTTGAGTGCTGAAAACTAGCAGATTTCAGAGACCATGGCTGCTTGTTTTATTTAGTAGGTGACAGAATACTGCTATTTCTGAATCACAGTGTTTTCCAATCACATATCTCTAATATCATAGTAAAAGAGAAAACAATTTATAAATAGTCTCAGAACAGCAATATGTAGCTGACTTTCTAAGACTGCCTACACAGTCCTTTTCTGGTCATCGTATTTCTAGGAGCTTAGTGGCTAAAGTGACAGTGTAAAGTTCTAAACTCCATCTGCATTCCACAGGAGCTCTATGAACATATGAACAGTTCCTTGGGAGGGACCTCATTAGAAGGATCACAGGTGTATCTTGGTAAGTAACTTGCAGGTCAAACTATATTCTCAAAGTTTTCTGTTGTCAAACTGAGTCGCATATAACTGTTGATGATCAGAACTGTTAAGCATATGTGCATTCCATTGAATATTACACAACTAATAAATAATCACACAATCTCTGTATGGGATCTAAGTTCTTCAGTCTACTTCTTCCTTAAATACCTAGCATTCATACTGAGATGGATCATTGTTTTATACTGGTGGTGATATTTACATATACTGCAGAGGCAGGTTTCAGCTTTTTAGAATAGTACTAGACTTTTTTCCATTAATGCTAATCAGCTCAGTTCCAATAGAATGGGCACAGGCGCTGCTTAGTTCTTGACTGAGATTCTTCAACTTGAGGGGGTGGTGTTAATGTACACTATTGACAGCACAAAAAAATCCGTTGTCAGCTGAGTAGTCAATACATACTCTTTTGTGATTAGAACAAGTTGTAATGCTATGGTGGTTCGTGTTTCCTCAGTTTCCATTTCAGTGTGAAGTAGCCAAGCTGTGTTTTACTAGTGCAGTCTTAGAAAGTCAGCTGGATATTCCTCTTCTGAGACTGTATTTATAAATTGTTTTCTCTTACTGTGGTGTTAGAGATATGTGATTGGAAAACATTGGGATTCAGAAATAGTAGAATATGTAATGCAGTAACCAGAGTTCACATTTAAAAGACCAGTTGCCATTATGGTGTAAGCTTTATGATTATTAAATTTATGTGGTTTATGTGTGTAGAATAAAAGTGTTAGACCCAGTGTCTAAAACTGTACTCACTAATAGTATAGACATAACTGTATCATATTACAGTTAGTAAAATTTAAAAGCCACATTTTACGTGCTCAGAGACCACATGACTAATGTGTCTGACAGGGAGTCTTTTAAACATCTTCATCCTTGGGGAAGATTCTGTTAGACAGTACTCAGAATTTCTGAGTATATATGTATTTCACCAAATATTACATAAGTGTTTGAATATTTACATAGTCTCATTTGCTTCTTTAGATATTCTCTTTCACATTTAGCTCTCCTGTTTACCTTGTAGGTCTGTCTCCTCGAGATCTTGTCCTTCATTTTCGACACAAGGTATGATAGATATCCTTCAACTTTTGATGTACTGAAATGGGAGAGGCTGTGCTTGTGTTCCTTTTCCTGCGAACTCAGTGGGCAGCATCACAATCAGCTGACAGCATAATTGTGGTTTTGCTCTTCTAAGACAGCTTCTTAACTATACAAGGCTGGAGGTGACAGGAGTATTTGTGTGGTAAAAGTCTGGGAGTACCTCTTGCTCAATAGAGTTGACTTTTGATTTCTTTATTTTGCAGTCTGCAATTTCACTTAGTATGGGTAGAAACAAAGGTGTTTCCCTAAAAGTGGAATATTTTTCTACATGAATTACTTTTTCTTTTGTTGTGGTTTTGGTGTCTGAGATTATGGTCATTATTGTTAAAGCATAAGTTGCCAAGGACACACACAGTCACTTATTTACCAAACTTTTATTAATTACCCATGTAAATGCATGTATCCCAGATTAGCCTTGAACTCACTGTGTAGATACAGATTGCCCTGAATTTCTGACTCTCCTGCCTCTACCTCCCAGTGCTGAGATTACAAGTGTGCAGCACCATGCCTAACTTACATGTTTATGGGAATCTGAACACCAGGCTCTCATGCATGGTAGGCAAGTGCATTACCAACTAAGCCATTCCCCAGCCTCAAATCTCTGCCTCTTTAGAAACTTGAAAATTTTCAACCAGAGATGACACTATTCCTTCCAAAAAAAGATTATTTCAATTAAAGGTTAAATGATTCACATTTTTAGAGGACAATTTAGCTAATGCTTAATTTCTCAGTTCAAGTTCAAAGTATAATTATTTAATATTATATACATGATTATATTTGAAAAAAATAGCAAATGATTCATAGATCTGAGTTCTTGTTTTAAAATAGTATTTCTTTCTCTGTCTGCAGGTCTTGATCCTGTTTAAGCTAATTCTTCTTGAAAAGAAGGTGAGATACAGAAGGAAGAACAAGTTTTTTATTTTTTATTGGCATTTTTACATACTATTGTAATGTGAGAATTAAGGATTAAGTATTAAGACATACTTTGTCTATCAAATGAAACACAAAACTCGTTTTTTACTATCACACACATACAAACTTGTGTGTTCTTTTTGGAGACAGTTTGATAGTATATTCAATTGTACTGTCACCATAAGAAGTTTAAAATAACTTAAATAGAAAGGAAATGAGTTGGTTCACTGAGACTTCAGAGTTGGTGGTTGCCGGGGTGCCTCTAGGGTATCACAGTGTTAGGTTCCTCCTTGGCCTACAGTCCAGCTAGTTTTACTCAGAGCTGACCTCCCTTGTATACAATAAACTGCCAACAGTAATTTGTCTATTTGCTTCCTCAGACATAATACCACTTCCCAAGCTCTTGAATATGAATTTGTCCCATCAATATGTTATCAAAAGTCTGCCTATACTAATTGACTTAAACTTGGGTTCCAGACCACCGTGTACTACAAAGAGATAGGATTGCCATGATCATTGTGGACCTCAGGTCTATGAACTAGGTCTAATAGCCTGTTCTAGCTTACCACTTTCTTTTATAGAAGTTTGTTGTTTTTAAGACTTATTTTATTTGTATTTATGTGTGTGTGTAGGTATGTGCATCTGCTTACAGGTTCCTATAGAAGCTGAAAACAGGACATCAGATACTCTAATTGTGGTTACAGGGGACCTAATGTGAGTGCTAGGGATTGAACTCAGACCTTTTCAAGAGCAATAGCTGTTCTTAACTGTTGAGCCATGATAAGAGTTTTATTGGAAAGGAGGCATACCTACTGTTTGCTTATTGTTTGTAGCTGTTTTCACCCTTTAGGAGTAGTTGGGTAGTTATTAGAGACTATATAGCTCACAAAGCATATGTGTCTGACCCTTTATAGAAAAAGCTTGCTGGAATTATGCTTTAGACTAATCAGAAGCTAACCCTGAAATATAACCACTGTTATATCCCATATTAACTGTATTCAATGCAACTAAGGTAAAGGGGATGTTGAGGGATCAGCCATGCACTATGTTCATTATGTCTCATTACCTTAAGCAAATTATTCCTTTGCTCCAGTAATTCTCTCGATAGTTTTTTTTTTTACAATTAATCTGAGTTGAATGCAAACTGCCTGAGTCATTTAAAATGAGTTATAAATCAGTAGCTAATTATTTTGTGTGTCGCATGTAACTCCAAACAATAAAAATTCCCAAATACTTTTTATTGTCAAGATGTTTCTTGGCACATTAGGTTTATTTATTTTCACCTAATGAGTGTGAGTGTTTTGCCTGTATTTGTATGTATGCAACTACAAGTGTACCTAGTGCCCCCAGGGGACAGAAGATGGTATCATATTCCCTGGAACTGGAGTTATATAAGGTTGTGAATTGCTGTGTGGGTGCTGGGAACTGAACCTGATCATCTGCAAAAGCAGTAAGTGCTCATCACTGAGCCATTTCTCCAGCCCTGTGTTCTATTAGCTACGATCCTATTTTATAAACAAGTATAGATTCACTAAAACAAGCTGTAGAATAGAAGGTACAGTCTGTTTTCAAGTTTCCCTACATGTTTTAACCTCCCTCCTTTTCTTTCTTTTTTCCTTTTTTTGGGGGTGGGTACAGTGGGAGGGTGAGGGTCTTTAATGTGATCCAGGCTATTTGAAAACTTATAATCCCAGTGCCTCTAACATCTGAATCCTGGGATTACAAGCATACATTACTACTTGTAGCTATAATAATGTCCTTGATAGCTGATTTATTTTTCTTTCAGTTCCTTATGCTAATTTGATTTGCCTAGAAATAATGTAATTATAGTACATCATGTAAGTAGAGAATTTTTTTGTCAATGCAAGTGTTAAATATCATTGTGAGGACTTAGGAGAACGAATTTTTACTCTAATTAGGATATTAGGGATTGGGGAAGTGGCTCAGTCAGTAGAGTGCTTGTGATGCAGTATAAGCACCTGAGCTCAGATCCCCAGTGCCCATGTGAAAAGAAAAGCTGGCATAGTAGCATGTTCCTGTAGTCTCTGCACTGGAGAAGTAGATTGAAGATCTCTGTCCCTTGCTGGCTAGCCCATCTGGCCAGTCCATGAGCTCTGGATTTAAGTAAGAGACTTTGTCTTAAAATGAAGTAAGGTGAGCGGGCGGTAGTGGCGCACGCCTTTAATCCCAGCACTTGGGAGGCAGAGGCAGGCAGATTTCTAAGTTCGAGGCCAGCCTGGTCTACAGAGTGAGTTCCAGGACAGCGAGGGCTCTACACAGAAACACTGTTTCAAAAAAACAAAAAAAAACAAAACAAAAAAAAAAAGGTGTAATAAGGTGGAAAAGCAATTGGAAAATGTCTCACTGCAGTTTCCACATACCTTAGGTGTACATGAACACCTATAAACATGAACACAAAATAAAGATTAAAAACCCAGGCATAGGGGCTGGCTCATAGGAAATGACTCAGCAGTTAAGACCACTAGCTATTCTTTCCCAGTCATGGGGTTTGATTCCCAGTACCCACATGGTAGCTCATAACTATCTATAATTCCACTACCAGGGCATCTGATGTTCTCTTCTGCCTTTCTGCAAGCACCCAGCAGCACACATTGTTCATATAGTCAAATTGTACTATCATCACTTCCTTATCTTTTGTTTATTCATTTTTTAAAAGATCTATCTTATGTTTAACTGTGTGTCTATGTGTGTATCTGTGTATATCAGTGCAGCTATGCCCAGAATCCAGGAGATCTTTGGATCCTCTGGAACTGGATTTATAAGCATTTTTGGACCACTTGATGTGGGTGCCGTGAACCTAACTCAGGTCCTCTGCTAAAGTGGTATCCTTTCTTAATCTCTGGACTGTCCTCCCAGTCATGCCGCTCTTTCCCATTTCTTCTTGAATTTCATGACATTGGGACTCTTTAATTGATCTTTAGCTGTATGAGTGTATGTACACTTATATGCAGGTATGAGCACCTATGCCTGCATGCTGAGGCTAGCAGAGGGTAATGGGTATATCCTCGTCTGTCAATCACCCTATTCATTTTGAGTCAAGATCTCTTTTAACCTGGGACTTATATTTCTTCAGATATGCAGGAAACCAGCAAGCCTTAGCAATCAGCTAGTATCTGCCCACCTCAGAGCTGCCATTTACAAGCTTGTTATGTGGGGCGTTGGAAGCTGAACTTCAGTCCTCACGATTGGCACTTTTTTAAATTATGGAATGCTTCATGAATTTGCATGTCATCTTTGCAAGGGGCTGTTTCTCTGTTTAGTTCCAATTTTAGTATCTGTGGTGCTGAAGCAGGTGCTATTGGCACTTTTAAAGAGAATCTAGTCAAGTATTACAGAATTAAATGTGTGATTGCTTTCTTGTGGTTACTTTCATTTTAAATATTTTTAGCAAGATTCTAGATCAATGATGATATGACCTCAGAATGTGACACAACTGTATGGTTCTTGGTAATAAGAATTTTAATCATTTGGTTAAGTTGACAAACTATTTTAACTAATAATTTGTGGGACAATGAATCTAAATGTTGTGAATATTCTATTACTCAACAATCTACCATGGTCATTTAGTGTCTATTGGCAGTATTTTTCAAATTACATTTTTTTATTTATTAAAACCTTATAAAAAAGAAGTTGAATTTTTTTTTTTAAATCATGAAATTAACAAGACCCA
>JADRCD010210187.1:0-14901 GCA_019843815.1 Montemys delectorum | reverse complement strand
ATTTCTCCTAACGAAGGTGGTAAGTTCCAATGGAAAGTAAGTTAGAAGACAATGAAAATGAACCAGTCCAGAATAGTTTGCTACTAACTAGCTGTGCTTAAGTGCATGGGCTATGTTGGCAATGTAACTATTAGTGTATGCCCTAGAAGATGTAAAACCAAGTGATATTCATATTGTAATGAAAAAATCAAGACAACAGGCTGTAAAGATGGTTCAATGATTAATAGTACTGTTTCTTTAAAAAGAGGACCTGGGTTCAATTCCCAGTACCCACATAGCAGCCTACAATGGTAACTCTAGTTGTACAGGATTTGACATCTTCATACATACATGCATGCAAAATAGCAATGCATATAAAAATAAATAAATCTTTAAAAAATTCAACATGAAGTTTCTAGACAAATTTCAAGATAGCCATTCTTTATCAGAAGTGCACAACCCCTATGACAATATCTTCAATAACATAATATCAAATTGATTTGTAAATGTATTTTGTAACCATTAATAAAAATAAGTTACTCTTATTCATTTCTTAAATTAGCATGTATTTTCTTTTATATAAATAATACATTAATTAAAATTCTTTATTTAATTTTAACCTATGAATAAAAATTAGGTTTCAGTTTATAGAATAAAATACTACAGCTAAAAGTTAGCTTTTATTTTAGTCATATTTGTATTCTAAGTACCATGTCAATGTGTAAGAATGAAATAAATATACCAGTTTTAAATGAAGATTAATTATGTTTTAGTGTATATTCATTTTTGCTACTTACATGGTCCAGTGGTATATTTCAGCATATGAATGTACTGTATTTAATCTAAACAATTATCATTTATTTATATACATTTTATGTTTGGAAACTTTAAAAGTTCTATAAATTCATAAATGTGCAAGTTATTGTTCTATAATAGCTCTTTTATACACTTCATTTACAGAAACATGGATGGAACTATACAATATTTTGTTCTGGAAATATGATCGACTTAAAAACAAATATCACCTATTCTCCTAAGTTAATTGGGAAAATGAGGTAAATCTGAATGAGTACTCTCCAAGTCTACAGGTTAGAAAATATTCAACTACCATTTTTGAGTGCAGTATCAACAGTTCCCTTATGTCTCTTCACAGAAGCAGTGAATTCCAGTGGAAATCTCATAAAGAGAGTATTAAAAAAATACAGGTATACACCTAACTTCATATGTAAATATTAGTTACTTTAGAATGCATAACTAGGGCTGGAGAGATGGCTCAGAGGGTAAGAGCACTGGCTGCTCTTCCAGAGGTCTTGAGTTCAATTCCCAGCAACCACATGGTGGCTCACAACCATCTGTAATGGGATCCGATGCCCTCTTCTGATGTGTCTGAAGACACTGACAGTGTACTCATATACATAAGATAAATAAATCTTAAAAAAAAAGAATTGGTTATAAAAAAAGAAAGCATAACTAAATAAAATGTGTGTTTTTACTGAAGAAATTAGTAGGAAATTATTACTTATTATAATGTTTATTGATGCCGCTCAATACACACAATTTTTAATTATACTTTTAATTTGGTCTTAATGGTTGATTCTTACACTTCCACTTACTTTGGTCTATTTTTAAGACTAAAGATGTAAAACAGTTTTGCTTTTAGTTGAATTTGTTTGTGCTTAATGTGACAGGATTTCTCTAATCATAAATATTTCTATGAATAAAACAAGTTACTTCAAGTGAGTGTATTGAAGCACAAGTAAGTGCTATCCATTCAGAGACACAAAAGTATAATCTTTAGCAAAATCTGTCCTGAGTAGTTAAAGAGAGGATGTGGCATGAATTTGAAAGAGAGCAAGAAGTGGTATGTGGAAGGCTCTAGGTAAATTAAAGAGAAGGGGAAGATGACATAATTATATTATAATTTCAAAAACAGAAATATTTTTAAATTAAATCATCTAAGAAAAATACAACTAAATTAAATACTGTCAAACTTCCAAAGATGTTAGATACATGACTATATCCATTCAATAGATGGATTTATGTATTCTAGAGAATGATGTCATATTATGGTAATTATTTTTACCAAATGGACATTTCTTAAGCTTTCTCATGTCTGTCAAAATCACCTACTATAAATACATAATCATAAGCTGTCACATTACTGTTCTAGTGAATTTTTTTAAATTTATAAAATGTACTATATCTAAATGTCTATGGAAGTTTGAAATTAGTTAATGGAGCAGTATTTTTTAGATGCTAATTTAAAATATATTTCTTTTATTTTTTGAGATTACAATATAATTACATCATTTCCTTCTGTTTTATCACTCTAAACCCTTCCCCATATATTACTTTCTTTCAAATTCATGTCTTCCATTTCTCATTAATTGTTCTTCAAAAGACACACAAACTTGTACATATATGCACATATACATACAAGTACATATACACACGTGTACACATATACCCATGTATACACACACATACACACATACCTCCCACACACACACGCACCCCACACACTTTCCTGGTGGAGTATATCCCCTCACTTTCACATTCCTTATTTGGCTTCAGTTCTCTACATAGGATGAAGCCTCTTTGTATTTTCTCTATGTATATTAGCTTGTACTGGTGTTGTCCTTGCTCAGTTCACATTTTAGGCACTTGTGTTGGCAAGGTTTATGAGTGTGGCTTCTAATTTTTCTAGGAAATACAATCTGACAGCAAATGTCTTGTACCACTGGCAGGGATCCCTGAATGTCAAGTGTGAAGGTTGTATTATGGATGCATCCTTTGTGATTGGGATGCAAATCTCTGAATTTTGTTTGATTGTGTTTTTCAGTTATGGTCTCTAATAGTTAGGAATATATGTTTCCTTAAAGATGAGTGAAAACTGCACTTGACTCTGAGTGTTAGGACAAACATTTAGAATGTAGTTAGGAATTATGCTTGTTTAGTAAGTGGGTGATAATAGATCCTCCCTCACAATCCATGACCTTACTAGCCTTGAACATTTGCCAAAGCTTCATAGTTTTATTTTTGTTTTAGTAGTATTCCTGTTAAAAACATTTTTTTTCAAAATGGAGGGTACTTAATGATCATTACCCTCATTAATAATATGATCATTAAGTAAGCAGCAATTTTGTTAAGAATATCACATCATCTAGAAAAGTATTTGCAGGATTGGGGACGGAAACTTGGTCATTTCTCAATAAAACGTGCGTGTTTCTTATTTACTGGATGAAACTTTCTTATTCCATTTGCAGCATGATTATTGTGACCCAAGTTCATTAAGAGATACCATCATTTTAATAAACCAGTTCCTTTGCTTGTAATCATACTATTTTCAGTATAGGTTAAATTCCCCATTGACTATTATAAATGCAAAATATATGTGCCTTTGAATGACAGCCATCTTGCATGAATTTGTACAATATGATCCTTTTCACTGTAGCAATGCTTGCAATATTATATATCTGTTGCCTTTGTCTATCCGTAAAAAACTGCTGCTTTTCTTATTTTCCTTTTTTTTTTCTTTCACAGGAGTACGTATTTCTAATGAGCTGACAGCAGGCAGTGCTTGCCAAACATTAATTTTTAAAAGTGACATTCATATCAGGAAGGAAATTCTATTTCAGGGGATATATGCCAATTAACATCACCATTTCCTCTAAAAACTGATAACAGTTTGTAGTCATAAAATTTACCAGCAGAATTAAGTGTTATATATGTGTGGTTTTATCTTACAATCTGACAAAGTAAAACAAGCTAATATACAAATACATTACATTATTTCCAAAAATATCCAAAATTTACATTATTTACATTACATGAGATTTATTTTCATAAATACTATTCATTGTTCACATGAATTAGTAGAATCAATATCATTCAAAAATTAATATCATATGCTTTAAATTTTCATGAATTTTCTAATTTGCTTCCCCAAAGAAAAGTTATATATTGGATAAACCAGTACAACCTCCTTTATAGGAAAGGAAAAAGAAGATAAATTGATGAATGAACTGATAAATTTTTGAAAAGCTATAAAGTTAAGTATGTAGGAAAGAGGAACTGAATCTGGAAGGAGTGAAAGGTAAATAAAAAACTACATTATATAAAATTGTCAAAGAATTTATATGCGATTATATATATATATATATATATATATATATATATGAAGAAAGTAAGTTATTTTAGAATGTTATATAGATAACACCACTTATAAAAGTGTTTATATTAAGAAATTTTAAGATAGATTTTAGACTGAAAGCAATATTCCCAAAAATAACCATATTCATTTATATTTTCTTTTAGTTCTCATCTACCAAAAGCCAATTTCAATATATTATGGAAAATTTAAAAGGCTAATTATTTTTTATAAATGATTTTAAAACCATCTATCTTTTTATAGTTAATATGCATTATGTACTTTATTCTGTCTTAAATATAAAAAATAACCATTTCCAGAGATTATAGAAAAGTTCTTGTATTTATCATTTAACAAATATGTTTTGTATAAGACTATTAAATTTTCCAGAACTGTTGTGTGGGTCTACACCTGCAATGTTTGGCATGCAAAGACAGATAGGTCACTCTGAATTCAACAATTATGAGACTTATATAGAAACTTCTGGGGAAGCTAGGAATATCTATGATGTATTTAAATTTCAAATTGTATCCTTATTAGATTTACATTTAAAAATATATCATTGCATTTTTGAGTCAATTTGATCAATAGAATGTTCTTTTTCAACTTAAAAATGAAATTACAGAACTTAAAAGTAGAAAACTATGTGAAGCTTACATAAGTCTTCAGTGACTCAAGGTATGAGAAAGTTTTATATATTAATAACTGTATGTTGTGTTGTCAAAATATCACAATTTCATAACTTTGACTTTCTCACTTATTACAATGTACTGATAATATAAAACTATTATTATATAATCTATTATTTATTTTTCAGGCCTAAAAATGAATCAGTTTGGTAGGAATAATAGAAACTGACCCAAATTATAATCAAAGCATAAGGTGAGTATTTAATTTTGCCTCATTGTGGCAATTTATACAAGACTTTTGATTACATTTGGTGGTATCACATAGATTTGCCCTAAAAATGAATATCCATGGGAAGTTCAAGGCAAGCTGAAAACCCCGAACAAATATTAGAAACCATCAGATAAACCTTGTATGTATCATCATCTTGACCAATCTGAAAATGTAGCTCCCTGGTGAAAGGTCTTCTATCTGAACTTGTATAAAATTGTCAGAAAGCATTTAGTGAACAAGGATGAATAACATCATCTATTTGCACACTTGGCACTGTATTTTTAAACTTGGCATCCAGCTGGTGGTGCTTTTTTTTTTTTTTTTTTTTTTTTTGAACAAGTATCCCTTATAGGATACTTATGAGTTAGAAACTTGATTGAAGAAATATGTTACTTGGGGTTAGTTCTGAAGTTTTATAGCTTGACTCCATTTACTTCTAGTTCTCTGTTTACATATTGCCATTGAAATGTAATGGAGTGGCTTTCTGCTCCTGTTAACAACATGTGTTCTTCCCCATAAAGAACTGTATGGTCTCAGGAGGTGTATTTCAAAGTGAAAAGACTTTCTACCTTGAGATGATTTTGGTACAACATTTATTACAGAAAAATAAATGCAATTAAGATAGTTAGTGCTGTGGACTTTGGATTTTTCTTTTCATCCTCCCATTCCTGCTTTTTGCCTTAACACATTAAAACAAGGCAAAGAATATCCTTTTCACAAGAAGAATTTTTGACTAAACTTGAAAACTCTAGCAGCTCCAATTCCTGTCCTCAATATCAGAATTTGATTTTGACTGTTTCTACAAGATATCATGTGAATTTTATGCCTCATTTAACTCTACATTCAATTAAAGGAAAAAACCACAGTAGAAAATCAACCAATATGTTACTTAGGATGACACATATCAAAGTGATCCTATCATAAGGGAAATTTATTATTTTATAGTACATGAATACCTTACAGGATTTATGGAATAATGCACATGTAATTTTTTCAAAGTATAATTTATAAGATATAAATATATATTTTAATTATATTCATGAAAAGCAATACTAAAGATTCGAGATAATGGATAAAATTTTATATAATATATATATTACTTAGTTTGCATGCATGAATTTGTGCTACTTGAAATGATAATGCTCCTCCAGGAGCCATAGACTATCTGACAAAACCCCAGTATTAGGCATAGAAAATCTCCATTCAAGTTGCTCATCAGAAGAAGAGTTGAGACTCTAAAAGTTATAGGTTATTGCCATTGGCCTTTGTTGCCTCATAAAACATGAAAGTAAGATACTATTAATGAAACACAACATTCTTTGGACTTTGGTCTTGGAGAAAATGAGATGGAGCTGAACTTGTAGGACCCTCCCTAAGGACTAATTCTTTTAGTATAAAATGATACTGAGCAAGCTGCCAAAGAACAACAATCAATAGTACTACCCAGCTTTAAGGCATACAAATCACAGAAATTGCAAGGGCCATAAGATATCTCTAAGTTACAATAGTGGCACATATGTCATGGCTGTAACCAGCAACATTCTATATGGACTTAGATCAGCTAACTTGCAATGGCTGGTGAGACAATGGAATCTGGAAAACACAATAATACCACTTTTATAAATATTATTCATAGCTGCATTCAAATATCTGTATTTATCTGGACACATGCTGATAAGTGGCATTCCCACTTACCATCAGAGAACATTTATTTTGCTACAGATAGAAACTCTTACAAAGATCCACAGCCATTCGAAATGCTGAGAACATGACCATGAGTTTTCAAAACTCAACTGATAAATCTATCCTGCAGCCTGAATACCTAAAGTTCAGAAAATATTACCGTAGAGGGTGTGGAAACATTGCAAGAGCCAAAGGACCATGATATCTATTTGAGATATTTGAGACAGTGTCTTTTATAGACACTGCATCAATGAAAAGTTGCATCAATGAAATCTCAAAAATATTGTAACCTAAAAAAGTCATGTGTGGGGGTCAAAAAGCCATGCTACAAGGGGAGCTGGTCCAGAGAAAGAATGAGGTTCAGCTGTGTCTAAGCCCTTAAAATCTTGTCCTGAGACAAGCAGGAGTAGGACTATTTTCTCCTTGTACTAGGCTTGCATGTCCTACTGTGCATGTGCTTTAGGACTACCACCTCTGCTACCCCTGAGATGGACACTTAGCCTGGTGGCCAGGTTTCAACTTAAACTTAGTCTCTCCTCATAAGAGCATGTCAAGCAAACACCTGGAATCTGTTTCATGCAAATGAAGCATTCTCAACATCTTGTCCCCAGCCAATAAAAAACATTTCCCCCAAAGGCTCCTACTTAGTCTTCAAAGTTTATATAGCCTCTGTTCGCCCCATCCTGTGAAAAAGAGCTGTTTCACTGAAAGTTGTCTCCAAAGAAGGCTGCTTCATCTGCACTCACACACATCAAAGAGATTGACTAAGCCACCCTGCTAAGCTTCATTCCTTCTAGCCCAGTGCAAATGGTGTCTGGATGCCCCAAGGGGCAAAGCAGAACAGGGTGGTGAAACTAAAAAACTCATATTTCATTGTCCCTATATGAACAACTAAAGACAAATAATACCTACCAGAAAGTTTGAAATCTTGACTTCTTTCACCTAATACTGAACCTCTGATAGTTGTCAAATCCCAACAGTTCAGGCATAAAATTACAGACATAAGAGCAACTCTAAATGGATTCAAAATTCTGGATATAGATGTGTGTGTGTGTGTGTGTGTGTGTGTGTGTGTGTGTGTGTGTGTGTGTGTGTGTATGTATGTGAGAGAGAGAGAGAGAGAGAGAGAGAGAGAGAGAGAGACAGAGACAGAGACAGAGACAGAGACAGAGAGACTGTGACAGAGAGAGTATTATATGTATCAATAATTAAAGAGGTCATAATTTTGCAATGCAATCAGGAAGACATGAAGAAGTTATAAGAGGATGAGGGATGGAAATTATGTAAATACTTTTTTCACTTAAATAATTCTCCAAATTTGCTGAATTAAAAAACAACCTTAACGTCACCATTAGCAACAAAACACTCAAGGAAATAATATTCTCTTCTCCTGAGAAGTTAATCTGAACAGTGTATAGGGGTTTTAACCCATCAATAGGGCTACTCTGGCAAGGCATCACAAAGGGATATCCAAAGATATCATCCTTTGGAATGCAGACATACCACATATCTTTAATCCCTCTGGCTGGAATACAGACACAAACTTAGTATACACCTTTGATCCCACACAATGGATTCTACTTGATATCATAAACAGCCAGAGATAAGGTATACCCAACTCACAGGAAAAAAAAGAGGCTATTTAAGAGCAGGAAGCTAGAGAGAGGCAATTCAGTTTGGTGTATTAGAGCACAGCAGTTAAATATAGAGCAGTTCTGTCATGGAGTTCAGAGGCAGTATTTCAAGAAGAACAGTACAGTGCTCTTAACCTCTGAGGGTTTTTCAACCCCATAGGAAGAACAACAATACCACTCAACCAGACCCCTCAGAGCTATCAGAAACTAAACCACCAACCAAAGAGTACACTTGGAGGGACCCATGGCTCCAGACACATATGTAGAAGAGGATGGCCTTGTCAAGCATCAATGGGAAGAGACGCCCTTGGTCCTATGAAGGCTGGATTCCCCAGTGTAGGGGATTGCCAGATCAGTGAGGTGGAAGTGGGTGAGTGGGTGGGTTAGCACCCTCAGAGAAGTATAGAAGTAGGATGGAACAGGGAGGTTCTGGAGTGGAAACCATAAGAGGGGATAATATTTGAAATGCAAATAACAAAAATATCTAATTAAAAAAAAGAGCAGTTCAGTCAAAAGCTTGAGTTTATTCAACAGGAATAATCTCTGAGGCCTAAATATTCTGGGCCTAGGTTAGCAGACTGAGGCTTGAAGCTGAAACCTTCAAGGTCCAAGTATGAAGAAAATTAGATCATATGAAGCCTAGAAGCTTCCAAGTCTAGGCTTACTTACAGATAGATAGAAATGTTCTGGGCTCATATGAAGACTAAGTACACCAGAGACAGCTCAACGGTACTATGCCAAGTGAAACACAAAGTAAAAGATTCTACTGACTAATTAAAAATTACAAGCTTTACAGGTAAAAATTAAATGTTTATGTATAGGCCCAAATATAAAGGGAGAGAAAGAGTTCAAAGAATACTAGGAAAACTTTCACAGGAAAGTATAACATGTAATGTAGAACAATATATATATATTTAAAAAAGAAGAAACAATTTTAGAAAAACTAAAACACTAGATTATATTGAACTAAAAGAACAAAGATGGTCTTAAAGAATAGAAAATATGAGGAGGGCAGTGGTGGTGCATGCCTTTAATCCCAGCACTTGGGAGGGAGAGGCAGGTGGATTTTTGAGTTTGAGGCCATCCTGGTCTACAGAGTGAGTTCCAGGACAGCCAGGGCTATACAGAGAAACCCTATCTCACCCTGCCTTTCCCCCCCAAAAAATATGAAATTTGCAGGCAATTCATCTTGATTGATTAGCCAAGACCCAGAAAGACAAACATAATATATACTCACATATAAGTGGATATTAGATATAAAATAAAGAATAATCATTCTACAGTCCACAGTCTCAGAGAAGTATAGTACTAGAAAGGCTAAAAAGGAGGGACATACAAATCTACCTGGGAAAGATAATAGATCAGAAGCACCTTCTTAATATAGGTTATAGTTAGATTTCTGGTACATGCATGATGTAGAAAGAAATGTCATATAACTAAAGAGAACGTATGCTTTGTGTCTGTGATATAGAGACATCAAGTTGGAGATGAATTAGTAGTTCCCTTCTTATTAGTTGGTATTTATAATTCTCATAAGGACTATATGTTCTACTAGGGAAAATTATGGTCATGAGTCTTGCAGGAATGTGGATTTTGTGTGTAACAGTGTTAATATGACAAATTATCACTACTGATCCAATAAAAGTACAATTGACTTGGACAATCCAGCTGTTTACTAACTGGATTTAAGGTCTACACTATAAGAGGAAACCTATGCTATGTAATAGTAACAAAAGATCTGAGACTGTGAATAGGTTCTGATAAGCTCTAGTAAAGAGATTATTTGTACATTGCTATTAAATGGGTAGGATGGTTGTGTTAAATCGTTTTCTATATATTTTTCTTAATGACTATTAATGCTGGTCCTTTATACCTTGGTTGAGCAGGGAAACTTCTTTTGTTTAGCAGGAAGTGGTTATTGAACAAACTTAAACCATCAAAATGTTGGGAAGAATTATCAATTGATTTGACATAGCAGTCTATAGCTCAGTTATAAACAACAACAACAACAACAACAACAACAACAACTTAACAATACTTCAATATCACTGTCTTTAAGGCTTGAAGAGACTAAGTGTCAGGAGGAGGAATTGTGGGGTTGGAGCTACTTCCTCCAGATAATATATGCTCCCCTTGAAGAAACAGAAATGTTCAAAGGAGTCAGGAAAGTCACAAAACTTAAAAGATTTATAAAGCCCGTCCTCAATATTATATAAGCAGTAATCGATTGCTGAGGGAAAAAAAAGAGGAATTATCAATTACATCGCTGCCTCTTCTTGTCATGAAATTCCTTTGATAATAATTTAGTAAGTTATAATACATACAGGGATAGACTTCAGTGGCGTAGCTGGTCAAATAACCCATCGCTTTTGATGAACAGTGATAAATTATAAAATTTTCAGTTATTACCAAGTTAATTTTGAGCAAATTATTGAAAACTCCTTAGAAAATGTAATATAACATATTGCTGTGTTGTAGTTCTTATTTTGTATGTTTCCTAACATGGTAAGAGAGCCAAAACTTAAAAGTGAAAATGATATTATTCTTGAATTTCAAATCTACTTTGTTTTGTAGTATAGTAACCTATAAAAAGGTGCTCTATAGGTGAAAATTGATGTATTTTTTTTTAATTTTTACTAAATTCATTTATTTTTACACTCCATATTCCATCCCCCGCCCCCATCCACCCTCCGACAGTTCCACATCAATGAAGTATATATTAAATTGTAAGTAGCCATGTACTACTTCAACTCTTCCTCTATTTCTATTTAATGATAAGGTTCATATTTAACTTCTTCTCTGTAATGTTAACAATGATAATGTCATATTATTCATTTTGGGCTATGCACTCTACTTAAAAGTTTAATTTCTTAAGTATTTTAAGACAAAAAGACAAAGATTTCTTTGATTCCATGGAAATATTTTGAAGCAAAAATCTGTGTCAATGTTTTATTAGAAGACAAAAAGTTCTCAAGGAAGTAATAGCAGATGTGAAAATGACTCTGGAAAATAAGAAAAGTAAATAAAAGTTTGTGTAATCTAGGGCCGCAGTGTCACAAGAAAATGAAGCAATTTCTTTAGTCACACAATGTCTCCTCAAGAAAAGCCTTATGGAATCAGCATGTCTCACAGCAATCTTTCCAGAAGAAATATGTAAGACATTCATCTGACAGCAGTTATCACAACTGTGTCAGATGTTAAATTGGGCCAAAGGATGCAATTTCTTTATTCTTCCTAAGTACATAGAGTCGTTCTCTACACACATGCTATGGGTAAATTTCTCCACAGAGTTGGTGCTATGTTTGATATGTAACAATGAGACATCAAACCTTAGTTACTCTCCCTGTAGTTACAATAAGGAGATGAAGCAGAAGCTGTGGTTTTTGAAGTTTTCAAGGGAGTCTGTAGGTCAGGCTTATGGATTACCATATTCAAGAGTTTAGAAGGAGTTAATGTATTTCTCTGTAGCACATTTGTGCCCCTATAAAATACCTAGGTATATTAATTATAACTATACCGTGATCTCATTTATCTTGAGGGAAGATGGAAGCATATGTTTAATGTAATGATTATATAACAGATTTGTACATATAAACAAAGCACATCATCAAACTAAGCTATTGGGAATTCTTGCAGTGTGAGACAAAAAAATAATAAGAATAATTTTTACAGTGCTCATGCACCCAGATTTACCCAATTAGACCAGCAATTTTTCTCACAAGAGGGGTATCTAAAAAATCAAAAACCATCTGAACACTTCCTTGCTAGTCACTCTGTTTTCCACTTCAGATTCTTCCATTGTGAAAAAATTAACCATCAGCACCTAATGTAAGGATTTGAGGTAAATTAGCGTAATCATGCATGGAAACAGAGCTCCTAATGATCTCACTGTTTTCTGCTGTCATTAATCGTATCAAGGCAAGTTTTTAACATTTCTCAGTGGGTATGACATTTTCACTTCCTTCTGGAAACTCTTAGCTGAGCAAGTGGCCTCGGGATTTTTGAATACAGAATGAAAGAATACTATCCACATATACTGAGATAGTAATTATAAAGCTGTTGTAATACTGTGTGTCATAATTTTATATAATATTTAATATTTATTTTGAAAGTTATGCATTTATTTATAAAGCATGCCAACTAAGATACATGTCATATTTCAACCAATCAATGTGTCTGTTAGTATTCTTTATGTGGAAAACATTTAAGCAATCATGACCACTACAGTAGAACTTAACTTCAGTCTTGCTTGCAGCTATCTTTCCTTTATACATTATGCAAAATGAGTACACGATACTTAGTTATCTGCCTTGCCCACAGTACACCCTAAACATGATCTATTTATTACCCATTACGACATATTTCTGCAGCTAATGAACTCTAAGCCTAACTTCAATTTTGCTTCTCATTAAGATAATTGCTTCCAGTTTGCATCATCCAATGCTGCCATCTGGCTTCTGCCATTTCTAAAGAGATATAACAAAGTTGTACAAAGTATATCTAACTTGTGTTCTAAACCTGCAAAGTTAGGGAACCACACATCATTTTACATATTACTTTCCTTGCTTCCAGTATTGCTTTTAGTAAGGATTTGAGTTCTCAGTTTATTCTCTCACAGAAGACATTCACATGGTAAAATACTCAAGAGCTCTATTCTACAATTTTCATTTTTCAGAGCCTTTTGGGTCTCAGCCAGGGTCTAGTGAACTGAGTACACAGAAGTTCTAGTCTCCTTAGTACATTTCATTCACATTGACTATTTAAATTTCTGGTTTCAAATATTAGTTGCAAAAAGCAGTCCAATCTATTCAGATCATTTCCTTGAAGAATATTTCCATTTCATGTCAAACCATAATATCCCATTGTCAATGGATTCTTCCACAATCAGCTTAGTTTTGTTGTCTAAAATTTTCTAGCTATCTTGTTCTCATAAAGGTCTGTCTTTTCTACAATAATTTTAGTTCTTGAAATCTTTCAGCCTCTAGCATTGCTGAAAAATATCCATGCATTTTCTTCTAGGTTAAAGCAGCTAAAAGATGTAGGTGATATCCTCATATTGTGATTACCATACGACTTCAGACAAAGGAAATATTTTCTTCCAGGCAGTGGGCAAGTGGGGCTTTTGTGACCAAAGAAATTCCAGAGCCTGTAGTAAGTGAGATTCCTTAGTGCCTTCTTTAAATTTTAGCTCTTAAGATTCTATTCTTTTGTTATTCTATTCTGAAATTGAGCATGCTATCTTACAGTTTGCCCAAATTGCTCAGCTCTATCCTAGGCTTGATTTCATCCCTACATTGCCTGCAGTTGTGGGATATGATAATCTCCTCTGAAGCTGCTTCAAAAACCTCTGACTTTTAAAACACATCTGAAATTAGAGATTAAGTATTCTTAAGCATATCAGTTCCTGTGTGTTTTTGCAAGATCTGCAATGTCATAAAAAAGAGTCACTTCTGCAATCCTTCTGAGCTTCATAGCACTTAAATCCACAGGGCAACATCCACTTGATCTTATAATGCCTTATATCACATAACAATTTGAGAAGGTGAACACTTTAATAATGGGTTATGTTATGGCATGCTATAGCTTTATTTCACACTTTAGAAAGGCAAAAGGATTTTATTAACCCCAGGTAGGTGAAATGGCCAATTCAAAATCCAATTACATGTTCTTTACTTTCAGTGGCCATTTCTCATACTGTCTTACTCAAGATTCCCTAAGGGGAAAAAATAAATCTAGATTTTACTTAATTTATTCAACAACATATTAAAATTTAAGGAACTTTATTCATAATTAACCTTACTTCTTCTATTCACTAACCTATGTATAAAAGAGTTAGAGCAAAAGAGAGCTTTAATTTTGTGTCTACTGCTCTGGGTAAATAAATGAGATGTAAAAAAAGGTTGTATCAGAATTTGAGAAAAGGCAAAATAAAATAACTCTCCAAATATTACTTGCAGGCATTTTAGGAATATTGCATAGCTTCATTAGCTGTTGAGATGAAATATGTCAATTTCTCTTCTAAATTCTTCTTATTCCTTTCGTTTAATAAAGAATACCCACTCATTTTTGCATATATTTCTCTTCTCTTTACTAACTTACATGATCACCTGGGAAAGGTACGTGAATTTAAAAGATCTGTGCTCTGTTAATGTTGAACCTGTTACATCCAGTGGTGATATTGTAAAATTCTTGCCAAATGGCCGGAAGAAGTTCCATAGCACAGCTTCCATTTAAATAGGTGAGTCAAAAACAACCAGAAGTGTTATATTGTGTAACACAAACCACTTGTTCAGATATGGATGATTGTTGAACTCAAAATCACTGTCAATATTTAGGTGTAATAATGTTACTATATAAATAGACTCCATTACATTCTTTATAGAAAAAGGAAATACCTGAGAGCCAAGTCAGTCATTAAAGGTACCAATGCCCAGGGCAAGTGAAATCAAGTGGGAATTATGTGTGTATGAAATGGCATTTATAGGTACTATGAAGCATGGCTACTGAACACAGATCTTTTAAATTCACGTACCTTTCCCAGGTGATCATGTAAGT